>JAOTQJ010138567.1:0-39987 GCA_025642045.1 Solanum sejunctum | reverse complement strand
TAAGACGAGATTCAAGCACTTTCAAGAATTGATGCTAATTTGACCAAAGCATGACATGATTTATTTATATAGTATTAGTACATGTAAAATATGTCGTGTTACATAATTAATTAATAAGTAATACAATTTAGGAACATGCAATTTTTATAAAAAGGAAGGTTGGGTACCATGGGTGAAAGGAGTCATGGTTTTCAACCCACATACCTCAAATTTTAGGATTTCCTTGATGTAGAATTGAGTGTGAACTTGAAGCTTGAATGAAGTTCTTGAGATCTGGAATTAAGCTTGGCACTTGAATTTGGAGGAAATATTTGGTTAAGTGCTAGAGAGGTTTTTGAGAGTGTGTCTTAAGTGATGTAGAGTTGAAAAATGGCTAAGCATAGGTGTTTTAATGCATATTAGGGCATGGGGCTAAAACCCCATTGTCTTAGGCCAAACAAGACAAATTAAGGAACTATAAACACACCTTTATGAAGGGTCCACGTCGCGGAGGTAGTGCGGATGCCTTTTGTTTCTAAAATTTTTGTGAAAATGAAATTTCTCTATGGGTCCTCAAAAATTAGGGTTATACCCATTTTTCACTCATTTGTTCCGTACAATCATGAATATGAAGTCAGATTTTTACTATCACACACAGATTTTGAGATATATGGAAATTGTGATTGTGGGCACTTTGAGGAATTCAGGATATTTTTGGGGAGTTTCAATATCTCCCCCTTGTGAATATTTATCCCTAAATGTCAAAGAAACATACATAAGAGAAGTAATCATGAACATTTCAGCCCGACATGAATGTAACAAATGTATGTAAACATTATTTTAAAAAATTCAATATGAATGTTAAAATCATCATAAACTTGTCAACATAAACATGAATGCATGCAAAATGACATAAGGGCTGAAACGTAAGACTTGAAATCATATAGGGGAACTTAAATTAATACCTTTGGCGTTAGTAGAATGGAAGAGATAAGGGTAACACTTTTGCATGTCCATCTCGGCTTCACATGTGGCACTTTTAACTTGTTGGTTCTTCCACAGGACTTTGACAGAAGCTACATCCTTGTTTCTCAATCTCTTCACGTGTCTATCAAAAATTTTTACTGGAATCTCGTCATAAGTCAAATTATCTTATACCACACCCACAATATCCAAAGGTACAATAGCACTTGGGTCACCTATACACTTTCTCAACATAGATACATGGAAGATCGAATGAACAATATTCATATCAATGGGCAACTCTAACTCATAGGCCACCTTACCAATCCTACACAACACTCTATAAGGATCCACAAATCTTGGGCTCAATTTACCCTTCTTGCAAATTGGATTACACCCTTTACAGGTGAGACTTTCAAGTAAACCCAATCACTAACTCTAAATTCAAGATCTCTCTCTCACATAAGAATATGACTTTTGTCTACCTTGGGCTGTTTTTAGTCTCTCCCTTATCAACCTTACCTTCTCTAAGGCTTCCATGACCAAATTTGGACCTAGCAAAGACATCTCCCCACTTCAAACCAGCCAACCAATCATCCACAATGCCTACCGTTAAGAGCTTCAAAAAGAGTGATACTAATGCTTGAGCGGTAGCTATTGTTGTAAGCATATTCAATGAGCGGAAGATGTTCATCCCAACTAACCTTAATCTCCAAAACACAATCTATAAGAATATCCAAAAGAGTTTTAAGAGTTCTCTTGGCTTGGCCATCCGTTTGAGGGTGAGAGGTCGTGCTAAGCTTTTGTTTGGTGCCAAGACCTCTTTAAAAAGAGCTCCAAAAGTGAGAAGTGAATTGAGCACCATGATCCAAAATGATAGACAAAGGCACCACATACAATCTAACCAACTCATGAATCTACAATTTGGCAAAATCTTCAGCACTATAAGTACTTTTGACCAGTAGGAAGTGAGCCAACATTGTAATTCTTTTCACAACTACCCAAATAGAATAAAAATGCTTTCTAGTATTAGGCAATCCAACCATAAAATCTATATTGATTTCCTCTCACTTCCAAGTAGGAATCTCTATATCTTGGGCTAGGCCACATAGCCTTTAATGTTCGCCTTTCACTTGTTGGAAATTATGACATCCAGATATGAACTTGGCAATGTCTCTCTTAGTACCACCCTACAGTACACTTCCCTCAAATCTCTGTACATCTTTGTGGAACTAGGTTGAATGGAATATGAAGAATTATGAGCTTCATCTAAAATCTTCTTTCTCAAGTCATCAATAGTAGGCAGACACAATCAACCTCGGTACTTAAGGTCACTATCTCCCCCTTGGGAGAAAACCTCTACTTTACCATTTTTCACCAAGTTCTTCACCTCTAGCAAGGCGGGGTCAAGATCATTTTTTGCCTTTACCTCTTTAATAAAGGAAGACTTAGAACCATCAATAATCACTACACCACCTTATCAGCTTCTTCCAACCTAACCCCCAATCTAGCCAACCAGTGGACCTCTGTAGCGACCTCTTTACCACTATCATCAACATGAGCTAGGCTATCCATAGACACCCTACTTTGAACATCGACCACCACATTAGCTTTGCCAGGGTGATAATCCACACTCATATCATAATCATTAAGAAGCTCTAACCATATTCATCTCAAGTTAAGATCTTTTTGGGTGAACACATATTAGAGACTCTTATGATCGGTAAACACATCAACATAAACCCCATACAAGTAATGATGCCAAATTTTCAATACAAATACCACAGCCACCAATTCAAGAACATATGTGGGATAATTCTTCTCATCCACCTTAAGTTGCCTAGAGGCATATTCTATCACCTTACCATTTTCCATCAAAACATACCCTAAATTGATTCTTGAGGCATCACAATACACAACAAGCCCTTCCAACCCTTCTGATAGACACAAAATAGGAGAAGAGACAAGCTTATCTTTCAAAGTTTGAAAACTCTTTTGACACTTATTAGTCCTCCCAAATTTTGCCTTCTTTTGGGTCAACTTAGTCATTGGAGAAGCAATTGAAGAGAAACCATATAAACATCCAGTAATAACTCGCCAAACCTAAGAAACTTCTATTATCCGATGGAGTCAAAAATCTAGGCCAATTTCTAATCACCTTCGTCTTCTTAGGGTCTACCTTAATACCATCATCCGACACCACATGTCCCAATAATGCAACCTCTTTCAACCAAAACTCACATTTCTCATATTTTGCATACAACCTCTCCTCCTTAGGATTTCTAACACCACCTTCAAATGATCCATATTCTCCTCCTCACTATAGGAATAAATCAAGATATCATCAATAAAAACCACAATGAACAAGTCAAGCTAGAGTTTAAAGACCCTATTCATAAGATCCATGAATATAGACGGCACAACAGTCAATCCAAATGACATAACTTCAAACTCAAAGTACCTATACCTAGTCCAGAAAGCCATATTGGGAATGTTACACTTCCTCACTTTCAGTTGGTGTTACCTGGACCGAAGATCAACCTTAGAGAAGTGACTAGCCCCTTGAAGTTGTTCAAAAAGGTCATCAATCTTTCATAAAGGGTACTTGTTATTTATGGTGGCCCTATTAAGTTGTCGGTAATCAATGTACATTATAAGAGAACCATACTTTTTCTTCACAAACAACACCAGCTCACCCCAATATGACTTACAAGGCCTTATAAAACCCTTCTCCAATAAGTCTCTCAATTGCTCCTTCAAATCCTTTAATAACTCCGTCGAGGGCATATGGTAAGGGAGAATAGAAATGATTGGGTATCGGGAAGAAGGTCTATACCAAGGTTTATACCAAAGTCTATTTGGCTTTGGGGAGGAACATTGCAGACCTTATTAGAAAAGACATGAAGGAACTCCTTAACCACCAAAACTGACTCTATAGGAAATACTTTGGATTCAACATCCCTAACCCTCACAAGATGATAGAGACACCTCTTAGAAATCAACTTTTGGGCTTTAAGATAAGAAATTAATCTAATCTTGACCATCACATCATAACATTCCCATTGAAGGACAAGCTCATTAGGAAATTGGAATTTGACCCTACAATTTCTAATAACAATAGAAGCATAATATACATGCAACTAATCCATCCCAAAATGACATCAAAATCCACCATATCTAACTCAACAAAATCAGAAGGAAAGATTTAATGCAATACAAATACAGGATAATTTCTATAGACCGTTCTAGCAACAATAGACTCACCAATAGGGGTAGACACTTCATAGAGTTCACACAATAATTCAGGGCTAACATGAAGCTTTTTGGTAACAAAAAGAGTAACAAAACAAAGAGTGGCACCCGGATATATCAATGCATACATATCAAAATCAACAACCTTTAACTTACTGCTAATGACATCAGGCACCTCATTTACCCCTTGTCTCTCTTCAAGAGCATAAAACCTATTTTTCCTTGGGGCTCCCCCTTGTTGGCCTCCTCTTCCCTTTAGACCTGTATTTGCACCTTGGCCTTATGGATGACCATCTCTATCCTTGTTTTGTGCATGTGGAATCAATTACCTTATGACCCACTTCACCACAACCAAAGCAAGTATTAGAATTCTTTAAACATGGACCACTATGATTTCTTTAACACCTTGGGCACCTTGGCTTTGGAACCCTACCACCACCATTTTGAATCTTTGGTTATCATTAGCAAACATCCTATTAGGAGCATCAGATGACCCTTATACTTGGAACTTATGGCCTTGAATAAATCGGCCACCCTTGGGATTTTGGAATCCACCTTCAAAATGGGCTCTTGACCTTACCACTTCTTCTCTTTCTCAACTTTTCTCCCCTCTAGTTGTTCAGCATAAGTCATGAGGTGGGACAAATACATATCACCTATGAGTATGGTAGTATGACACTTCTCATTCACTAAGTTGGACACATCTGACACAAATTTATTCTCCTAGACCTAGACTCAGCAACTAATTGAGGGGCATACTTGGAGAGTTGGTTGAACTTGAGGGCATACTACTTCACACTTATAGACCCTTGCTTTAGATTCATAAATTCAATCATTTTTGCCTCCCTTAGCTCAATAGGAAAGAACCGATTGAGAAATGCCACTTTGAACTCTTCGCAAAGGATAGCATCACCATTCCCCTTCTCCATCTTCTAATAAGTGAACCATATATTTATGTCACCCCTTTGAGTTGGTAGGCCGCCAACTCTACCTTTCCCTACGAATTAACTCCAATGATGGGAAACATCTTGTACACCTCATCATGGAATTCTTTGGGATCCTTATCAACCTTAGACCCATAGAACTCTAGAGGATTCATCCTAGTAAAATTTCTCACCCTTGAGGTTAGAGTAGGATCAAGAGGGGATTGAGATCCTTGGTTGATTTGGTTGGTAATAGCATGGGCCAACATAGTAATAGCACCCCGGAACTCTTCATGAGCCACACACCCCATCTTGAGGAGCTTGAGGAGTGGGAAGGGCCAGTTGCTTCTCGAGTGAATGAGCTCTCCTTTGTCTCCCTCTTGCAATAGGCATGATCTAGAATATCAAATAACATTTAATAGAGGAAAAAGCCTTACCTTAACTTTTATAGCATGACATAGATCATACAGATGGAAAACATTTTGTAAAATGCCTCATAGCCTCTCACTCATAGTTGTGGTGTACTTTACAACCATGAATAAGACTCTAATGAACATAATATGTTGGATTTCAAGTACTATTAACATCCTAGGGCTCTGATATCAAGTTTGTCATGACCCAAGCCTAGGGCCTAGATATGACATGAAGAATGAGGAACCCGAAAGAGCCTAAAACAAGCCTCTTAGCATATCAATCAGACATCTTTGGTCACAAAAGCAAAACATCAAAAATAAGAGATAAAAAGAAGGGAAATGGGACTGAGGGAAGTCTTGGGTAATGATAAAACATTCAAGAGGCAAGATAATAGCATAGTTACATCAACTGTTCCAACAACACCTCTAGCTTAGATGGGACGAGGGCTAAGACACTTTTACAAGTTCATCCTCATAGTATCAAATGTTCAACATAAATAGATAACAAAAGCAAGAGTAGCATAGCTATTGTGCCCGAACTTGAGGATTCACCAAAAGCTTATCTTCAAGATGCCAAAACTAGCCACATGGAGGATGATCATGAGAAGCTCCAGTTCCTACATGGTAACATCATGTATATATGGAGTATGTGTTAGTAAATTTGAATATACTAAGTATATGGTATATAAAAAGACATAAGCCAGTATAGTCAAAATGCATAATTATAAGCAATGGATGAGTATAATATCAATATGGCATTCACGATCAATATTTGAAGTAAATCATGCTTGTAAATCATATGTCTTGTATAGAATATAATAAATGTGTAGGAGAAGACCATAATCATAGACCAAGCCACTATTACTCGGAATTCGAGGCATGTTACCACATTGGAAGGTGATTGAGGTACCTACCCCTCAATGTGGTATTATGGGCATGTCAGCACTCGACGTGATGGTCAAGGTAGATACCTTTTAATGTGGTAGTATGAGCGTGTCAGCCATGATGAGGTTATCAAGGTACATACCCCTCGACGTGGTAGTACGGGCATGTAACCCCCTTCCCTCCCCCGATGAGGTAGTCAAGGTACATACCCCTCGATGTGGTAGTGTGGGCATATGACCCCCTGATGAGGTGGTCAAGACATATCACCCCCTCAACAAGGTGATTGGGCATGTCATCGCCCAAGAAGATGTGGTCAACTTCTAACACTATAGATACTTTCATGAATTTAATACTTGCATACAATCTCTCAATCATCATAAAGACCCTTGACTTATAAACCATGCATTAGATCATAAATAGCTCAAGAATCCTTGTGAAGACATTTTATCCAACACTTGGCAGGTGTGCAATACTAGTTCAAAATCATGCAATTCAAGAGTGAAGTACTGTGACAAAACATAGCAAATCAACCCACCAACACATAGTAAAACCATCATGTAAGAAACCTTTAAATCCATTATCAAATCTCATAATAGATCATAGTTTCATAGCCAAAAATATGCATAGTCACAATAGACTAACCATCTCATAGTATAAGCTTGAAATAGGTAGACATGTGTTTCCAATTAACATTTCATAAAAACCCAACATGATTTGTAATTGTAATTCATAATAAGTAATGCCCATAGGTAATACAACTTAGGAACATGCAATTTTCATAAAAAGGAAGGTTGGGCACAATGGTTGAAAGGACCCAATAATTGAAACCCACATACCTCAAATTTGGGGATTTTCATGATGTAGATTTGAATGAGAACTTAAAGCTTGAATGAAGTTCTTGAGATACGGAATTAATCTTGGGATACTTGAATTTGGAGAAAATATTTGGTTAAGTATTAGAGAGAGTTTTGAGAATGTGTCTTGAGTAATATATAGTTGAAAAAAAGCTAATTGTAATTGTTTGCATGCATATGAGGGCATGGGGCCAAGACTCTAATGTCTTAGGCCGAACAGGACAAATTAAGGAAGTGCAAACATACCTCCACGATGGGTCCGCATTGTAGAGGCATCGTGGATGTCTTTTATTTTTGAAATTTTTGTGAAAATGAAATTTCATTACAGGTTATCAAATATTAGGGTTATACCCATTTACCACTTAGCTTTGCGACCTGATCGAGAATATGAAGTTTAATTTTTCATATCACACATGAATTTTGAGATATATAAAAATTATGATTATGTGCATTTTCGAGGAATATTTTTGAGGCATTTTAGGCCCCATGGTTGATTTGGTTGGTCGTAGCATGATCGAACATGGTGATAGCATCTTGGAACTCATCATGAGCCACTGGACTATCTTGAGGAGTGAAAGGAGTTGGTTGCTCCTTAAGCGTACGGGCTCTTCTTCCTCTTATAATCGGCATGATCTATAATATCAAAGAATATTCGTTAGAGGAAAAAGCCTTTCCTTACTTCTAAAGTATGACATAGACCATGAAGAAGGGAAACATTTCCTAAAATGCCTTATAACCACTTACTCATAGTTATGGTGCACTTCACAACCATAAACAAGACTCCAATCAATGTGATGTTAGGATTTAGAGGATCATTAACAACCTAGTGCTCCGATACCAAGTTTTTTGTGATCTAAGCCTAGGGCCTAGATGTCACACGAGAAAAATAAGGAACCCAAAGCAACCCCAAACAAGCCTCTTAGTATATCTATCACACATCCTTGGTCGTGGAAGCAAATAATATCAACAAGAGATGTAAATAAGGGAAAAAGGACTAAGGGAAGTCTTCAGATTTATAAAGTATAAAAGAGTCAAAGCACAAAACATAAGTACATCAATGGTTCCAACAACACCTCTAAGCATAGATTGGAGAAGGGACCAAGACACTTTTTAGGCTCACCCTCATAATGTCATATGTTCAACATGAAGAAGTCTTAGAAATAGTAAGAGAAAGTAGATAGTGTCCCCGAACTTGAGGACTCCCCAAGCTTTTCTTCGAATAATATCACTAGCCATGTAGAGGATGATCAAGAAGAGCTTTGGTTCCTATATGGTGATATTATGTAGGAAAGAGTCTGCATTGGTATGTTTGAATATACTAAGTATATATGAAGTAATGCAACAAGACATAAGCCAACATAGTGAAAATGCATAGTAATAGACAATAAATAAGCATAATCTCAATATGTCATGCATGACCAATGCTTGAAGTAAGACATTCTTGTAAATCATTCAACTTGCATAAAACATAATACATGTGCCAAAAACGTCCTCAACCAACATAGAATAAGATTAAACAAGCTACAACTTAGAATATGATGATTACCCCTTATCAGTAAAGAGATGGTCGACTTGCCAAGGTAAACCATACTTCACCTTGTGAGATGTCATCCTATTTCAGAGAAGTAACCTTCCTTATAGGAGCGTATCCCATTTTGAAAAGAATTTCATAAGAAACATTACCTTATGAAAGCCAATCGTATTCTGGGAAGAATTTCAAGAGAAAGTGCACTAAATGGATCCACCAGCATAGCAAGAGTATAACATAAGCCTTTGTTGGCACATTGCTCAAGGAAAGAGAGCAAACCCTTCATCTATCACTGCTAAATCTAATCCTATGAAATACTTAAAATAATCATACTTTAATAACTTGCAATAAGCATGAAATCATAATATGGGTAGCTCTTAAACATACTTGACCTCTAATGGTCAGCCTTACTTGAGATATGAGAATAGATCATTATCAAACATTACCCTTGCATTAACATCAAAGGCTCACAAGAGGTAAAATCTTGAAAATAGGACTTAACTTCATACTTGCATAATTATAGGTAATTTCACGAATTCATAACATACTTGATAGCCCATATGTAACACCCCACATCTTAAAGTACTAATACTATACAAATGAAACATGATATGGTTTGGTCAAATTAGAGCCCATTTTCAAAAAATGGTTTAATCTCAAATAGGAGGGCAATATATATATCTAACACTGAAGAGGGTCGAGTGTAAATAAGTTTTATGTCAAATTCAAGAGATCACGACCCAAAACAAAGTAAGAGAATTGAGGTGCTTATAGGACTTAGGAATCTAGTAGGTGAGTCACCTATTTGCTTAGCTTAAATTGCTAGCTAAATGGAGATGAGGACCAACGTTAAATTTGTCCAAGTCCGATTATGAATAAAGTTTGTGTTAATGGTGTAATATTAGCCCATGTTTTAGCATCATAAATAGACTATATTTTCAACCCAATAAGGATATCAAAAGGGACCAAGTACATCATAACCCACTTGACTAATTGGGCCTAAACTAAATGAAGAGGAATTAGGAAAATGGGCAGCTAAGACCCATCAACTTTGAGACCCATTTAGGCCTAAGTGTGAGGACCAAGCTACTGCCTCACCAACTTATTAATATGTGGTAATATGTGTTCCAAAAATCAAGAGAAAGTCATCCAACGAGAACCTTTAAAGGGATCAAAAATAGCCCCTTAAATCATTTCACTTTGGAACAAATTTTCAGCTTCCTAAAGACTGTTCTTTTTCTCTTTACTTCACTTCACATGGCAACCCATATAACCCAATAGGATTCTTGAAGGAAACCTGAATCATAAAGGCTAAGTTAAGTGAAAATATCCATATATTTGTTATACTTATACCATGACAAACAAGAAATATATGCTAGTTATGCTTGTGCTGGAAATTTGGACAGCATGTGTCCTAAGGATCATTGTAAGCTTTTGTTGTTATTCAAGAGGATTTTCTCTTATTGGTTGGATGGATTATGAAATAAGACTGATTCGTTTAACAAGGTATAGTTTGTTAGTGATGTAACTAAGTTTATACACCACTTTTATAGTCTGCAAAAGTGAGTTCTTATAGGATATCACAATTATGTTCTTAGTATGAACTTGTGGGCTGATGGGTGGAAGGCTATTGCCTCACGTCCTTCATAACTTCTTTGGTACTATTCTAAGACTATTTTAAGGCTGCTTTTATGTATATATGTGTTAAGGAAATGTTGGCTAAAGTTGAAATAGGTTCGGAATTATTGACGTCAAAATATAGCGAAGGGGTGTAACGTTATGCCGCCTATTTGTATGTTGTGTAGAATTGTTATATGTTGTGATTTGTGGACTATTGTAAGACTGTTATGGCACTAAGATAGATTGCACATGATAGGTATATGATAATGTGTATTAGAAAATATGATTAGGGGCGGAAAGGTTGAAAGAATATGCTCAGGTTTATAATTGTCCGCTTGCTAACCGTATGTTGTTTTTATATGAGATTGGGCTGCCAAGATGTACCTATTGGCTGCTAATACTAGTTTTATCACATACTATATTGTAGATAAATATTTGGAGGAAGGTAAGATTATCTCGAGGTAATAACGAGGTCATACATCCAGGTATGTAAGGCTACATGAGTTCATATTATTTGGCATGAAACATTGATCCCTCCTTGGCTCATAATGACACTCACCAACTCCGACACAAGTATTAACCATGTCTCCACTCTTTCACATATTCAGATGCTCCTACATATAGTTACCTTCAAATACATACACGGATACGAAGTTACATGGGTTTTTATTGCTAAATAAAGTTCACGAGTTGTTTCATCTCACATGTATTTTATTATTTGTGTAACGTACTCTTTTTATTGTCATCTTATATTATATGATTATCTAGATGTCACATGATACATCTATAGTCTTATAGCTCCAACATTGTTACCACCAAAAGGATCATCTCAAAGGTAATTGACAGTAAAGTATATTATTTATTGACAGGTGGTAACCCGAGGGGTGAAAGATTCACCTAGCCAGGGTCGATCCTGTCACGGGGGGTAGCCTAAGGGGTTAAAGAAAAAGCCTAGATATAGCCGATCCTGATATAGATTTACCACTGATCAGCTGGTCATTTGTATTACTTGTTGTGCACAGATTACATAGTAAAGGTATAGTAATAAAAAGAACATGAAGTACATGATCCCATAGCATAACAAAGGGTGGTCTCTTCTCCTACACTAGTGCATAGTTTCATTTGAGTTGTTACTTCATATATAGTATTTCTTGCCTTACACATTTAGTACATTATCTCATACTGAAGTACATTATGGGAGACCTACATTTCACGCAGCAGGTACAGGTGCTAGCAAAACTCCGAGTATAGTATATCCAGTTGCTTTTACCAAGCTCTAGGTTGCTTTAGAGCTTTGTGTGTTTAGAGCTCATATTTTTATATTCTATAGTTAGTCAAGGCGGGGCCTGTCCTGACCCTTCTCATATATTTGTCCTTATCTAGAGGCTTTGTGGACTATGTAAATTAAAGTGTGATCTATCTCGTACTTTAGACACCGTGGCCCCAACGACCCAACCATATGCATTTCCTTTTAGCTTGTTATCACTATTTATTTTCTCAAAGATTTGTCAAATGTAGAAATCCCTTATAGTATGTATAGAAAGTGCATGGGTAAAGTTTGGTTCTCTCGAGCCTTATCGGCAACGGGCGCCCTAATAGGACTTTGGATGTGACAAAAGTGGTAACAGAGTGGGACATCCTAGGGAGTCTATGAAGCAATGTCTATGTAGAGTCTTGTTTATCGATGTGTTATGCACCGTATTTATAAGCAGGAGGCTACATGGCATTTACGAGTTATTACTTTCTTTTTGTTCTTTAGATCGTGCCATAAAGCTAAGTGTAATAGATAGATTGTATCTAACCCCTAAATTTTTTTGTACAAAAAGTATGCAAAAAATCAAGAAGAACAAAGGTAAAGGAAAGGGATAGAAGTGGTGGTTGGTATACCCAGTTAGGTGAGATAATGAAATAAGGCTCAAGATGAGTCTCTGTCACAGACATCTCAAACTTCTCCAGCTCTTGATGAACCTGAAAGTAGTGAATCCCCTAGAACCATTTATCGATGCTACCATATAGGATCTCAGAAATATAGTACAACTATTTACTCATATAGTTGCTTACGAAAGTCAAAGATAGGAAGGTCCAGATATAGGTACAGGTGGTGTGAATAGGGCAGCTGGCACGAGGATACATGATTTTCTTAATTTGGACCCTCTATCATTCAGTGGGTCAAATCCTAATGAAGATTCCCAAGATTTTATTGATCAGATTCAATGCACTTTAGATGTTATGCATATGAGTGGTACAAAAGCTATCGAGTTAGTGACATATAGGTCGAAAGTTGTGGCTATATTGTGATATGAAGCTTGGAAGCAATTTAAGGGTATAAATGTACCCCCAACTACTGGAAGGAGTTCAAAGAAGCATTTCTTGACCATAAATTGCCATTAGAGATTCGACAAGCCTATGCAGATCAGTTCTTGAACCTCCACCAAGGGAATATGAGTGTGAGAGAGTATAACCTTAAATTTAATTCCCTAGCTAGATATGCTCCTAATGTAGTTACTACTATGGCAGATAAAGTTCATCGATATGTGGATAGATTAGATATATATCTGTTTAGAGACTGTACCATTGCTTCCTTGAACAAAGATATGGATATAGCGAGAATGCAATCTTTTGCACAGAAATTGGAAGATCAAAGGCAAAGGAGAAGGACACAAGCGTTAGAAATGGCGCAGTCCAAGAGGTCTAGGTCTACAGGGCAGTTTACACCACCCCAAGGTGAGCTTAGGCCTAAATTTTCTAATAGACCGGCTAGGCCATCCTCCTCCTACTCTGCAGATAGTGCTCCACTCCAAGTACAGGGGTCTAGGAGAAATCAGTTTGGTCTAAGACGTGAAGGGCAAGACACCCGGACAGTGGGATATTCAGCAGGCCAGCAAATAACCCCTACGCAACCTTGTAAATTGTATGGAAGAAGTCATTCAGGTATATGTCATGTTAGGATAGACACTTTCTATTGGTGAGGTGCGCTAGGGCATATGATGAGAGATTGCCTGAGGAGACGTATGGGTGAAATAGGACAATCTACTGGATCAGTTGTTGCATCATCATTGCTAGATCATCCATTAGTTAGGAGTCAGCAAGCACCTATAAGTCATGGTAGAGGTGTTAGACGGGTAGCTAGCTCTAGCAGAGTCCAGAATCGCACTTATGCTCTTGTGAGTCAGCAAGATTTGGAAGCTTTACCTGATGTGGTCACAGGTACATTGTACATCTTTACACATAATGTATATACATTGATTAACCATGGTTCTACATTATTATACATGATCCCACTAGTTGCTGGGAAGCTTAAGCGAACACCCAAATAATTAAACAAACCATTTGAAGTGCCTACACCAACCGGTGAATCTATTTATGTCTAGAAGGGTTTATTATGATTGTGTAGTAACTGTTTGTGACCATGACACAATGGATGACCTTCATGAGCTAGAAATAGTGGAATTTGATGTTATAATGGGTATGGATTGGTTAGCTTCTTGCTATGACACCATGGATTGTCGAACTAAGAGAGTGTACTTCCACTTTCCAAAATGAGGCAGGTCTTGAATGGGAAGGCAATGTTGGGGCACCAAAGGGTAAGTTTATATCTTATTTTAAGGCAAAAAATATGATATCTAAGGAGTATATATGTCATTTAATTTGCATAAGGGATATGGAGATAGAATCGCTAACTTTTCAATTAGTTCCCATAGTGAATGAATTTGTTAATGTGTTCCTTGAAGAACTTCGAGGCTTACCTCCAGAACGAGAAGTATATTTTGGTATTGACTTACTTCCAGGCACTCAACATTTTTCCATTGCTCCATATAGAATGGCCCCGACAGAGTTGCGTGAATTAAAAGAGCAGTTAAAATTCTTATTAGAGAAGGGTTTTATAAGACCTAGTGTGTCCCCTTAGGGTGCACCATTTTTTTTGTAAGAAAAAAGGATGGCATCTTGAGAATGTGTATCAACTATCGACAATTGAATAGGATGACAATTAAGAATAAATACTCCTTCCCTAGGATTGATTATTTATTTGATCAGTTATAGGGTGCCAAATGTTTTTCAAAAATGGATTTGAGATTAGGGTATCACCAAGTGAGGGTGAAGAAGGAAGATATACCTAAGACTACTTTCAGAACACGCTATGGTCACTTTGAATTTCTTGTTATGTCATTTGGGCTGATGAATGCACTAGTAGTTTTTATGGATCTAATGAATAGGGTATTTAATCCATTCTTGGATGTGTTTGTGATAGTATTTATAGATGACATTTTGGTATATTCAAGATCAGAAGAGGGCTACACAAATCACTTACGACAAGTGTTACAGGTTCTTCGTGATCGATAGTTGTATACAAAATTTTCTAAATTTGAATTTTAGCTAAAATCAGTAGCATTCTTGGGTCATATTGTGTCTTATGAGGGAATAAGGGTTGATTCACAAAACATAGAGGCTGTGAAAGATTGCCAAGGCCTACGACACCCACGGAAGTTCGGAGCTTCCTAGGTTTGGCAGGTTATTATAGAAGGTTTGCTAAAAGTTTTTCTTCCATTTTTGCACCTCTAACAAAGTTGACATATAAGCAACCAAGTTCCAATTTAATGATTCATGTGAAAGGAGCTTCCAGGAGCTGAAAAAGAAGCTAACTTCTGCAAATGTGCTAGTACTTCCAGAAGGCACCGAGGGATATGCAGGGTATTGCAATTATTCAGGAGTTGGCTTAGGGTTTGTACTAACATAACATTGTAGGGTAATTGGTTATGCATCAAACCACGGAAAAAGTTAAGGTAATACAGCAGTAGCTAGAAACAGCCCAAAGTCATCACAAATCATATGCGGATGCTAGAAAGAGAGGGTTTGAATTCTTAGTCAGGGATTGGGTACTTTTAAAGGTGTCTCTAATGAAAGGGGTTATGATATTTGGTAAGAAAGGAAAACTAAGCATGTTACAGAGGGCCATATCAGATTATTAAGAGGTTCAGGCAGGTTGCATATGAACTAGAGCTACCCCAAGAGCTTTTAATTATTCATCTAGTTTTTCATATCTCAATGCTACGAAAATGCATAGGTGACCCATCTCGTATCACTCCTATTGAAGACATGCGAGTTACAAAAGATCTCACATATGAAGAGGTACCTATTGCTATTCTTGGTTAAGTTATCCAATTGTGTAAGTAAAGATTTAAACTTGGTTAAGTTATCCAATTATGCTAACATTCGAGGACAAATGTTCCTAAGGGGGGGAGGATGTAACACCCCACATCTTAAAATACTAGTACTATGCAAATGAAACATGATATGCCTTGGTAAAATTAGTTCCCATTTTTAAAAGTGCTTGAATCTCAAATTAGAGAGCGATATGTATGTCTAATGCTGAAGAGGGTTGAGTGTAAATACGTTTTATGTCAAATTCAGGAGATCATGACCCTAAACAATGGGAGAGAATTGAGGTGCTTGTAGGACTTAGGAAGCTAGAAGGTGAGTCACCTACTTGCTTAGCTTAAATTGCTAGCTAAACGGAGACGAGGATCGACATCGAATTTGTCCAAGTCAAATTATGAATAAAGTTCATGTTAAGGGTATAAATTTAGACCATATTTAAGCATCATAAATGGACTATATTTTCATCCCAATAAGGATATCAAAAGGGATCTAGTACATCATAACCTACTTGACTAATTGGGCCCAAACTAAATGAAGAGGAATTAATAAATGGGACGCCAAGGCCCATCAACTTTGAGACCCATTTAGGCCCAAGTGTGAGGACCAAGCTACTGCCTCACCAACTTATTAATATGTGGCAATATGTGATCAAAAATGCAAGAGAATTTCGGCCAAATAGAGCCTTTAAAAGGGCTCAAAAACTGCCCCTTAAATCATTTCACTTTCGAACAAATTTGCAGCTTCCTAAAGATTCTTCTTTTTCTCTTTACTTCACTTCACAAGGCAGCCAATACAACCCTTTGGGATTGTTGAAGGAAACCTAAATCTTAAAAGCTAAGGTAAGTGTAAATATCCATATATTTTTTATACTTATCCCACGACAAACAAGAAATATATGCTCGTTATGCTTGTGCTGGAAATTTGTACAACATGTGTCCTAAGGATTGTTGTGAACTTTTCTTGTTATTCAAAAGGATTTTCTCTTCTTGATTGCTGAATTATGAAATAAGACTCATATTTTTAACAAGTTATAGTTTTTTAGTGATGTAACTAAGCTGCTGCACCACTTTTACAGTTCGCAAAGTGAGTTATTATAGGGTATCGCAATTGTGTTCTTATTATGAACTTGTAGGATCATGGATGGAAGGATATTTCCTCATGTTCTTTATGACTACCTTTGTACTATTCTAAAGACTATTTTAAGGTTATTATTATGTATAGATCTATTGAGGATAGTTTAGGTAAAGTTGAAACAGGTGCGGGATTGTCTACATCAAAATGTAGCGAAGGGGTATAACATTATGTTGCCTATTTGTATGTTGTATTATTATGTGTTATGCTTTGTGGGTATTAAGACTGTTATATAGCTAAAACAAGCTATACATGATAGGTATATTAGAATGTGTATTAGAAAGTATGATTATGGGCAGAAAGGTTGAAAGAATACCCTCGGGTTTATAATTATCCGCTTTCTGCCCGTATGTTATTTTTGTATGAGATTAGTCTGCCAAAATATATCTATTGGCTGCTAGTTTTATTATCTACTATAAACAACAACAACATACCCAGTGTAATCCCACAAGTGGGGTCTGGGGAAGTTTTATTATCTACTATGTTGTAGATAAATATTTGGAGGAAGGGAAGGTTATCTCGAGGTAATAGCTAGGTCGTACAGCGAGGTATGTAAGGCTACTTGAGTTCATATTATTTGGCATGAAACATACATCCCTCCTTGGCACATAAAGGCACTTACCAACTCCGACACAACAATTAACTATGTCTCCACTCTTTCACATATTCATATGCTACCATACATAGTCATATTCAAATCTGCATACATACGTGGATACCAAGTTAGATGGGTTCTTGTTGCTAAATAAAGTTCATGAGTTGTTTCATCTCATACGCATTTCATTATTTGTGTAACATACTCTTTTCATTATCATCTTTTATTGTATGATTATCTACATTTCATATGCTACATCTATAGTCCTATAGCTCCAAAATTGTGACCACTAAAAAAAACATCTCAAAGATAATTAAAAGGTAAAGTATATTGTTTATTGATGGGTGGTAACCTGAGGGGTGGAAGAATTGCCTAGCCAGGGTCTATCCTATCACGGGAGGTAGCCTAAGGGGTTAAAGAAAAAGCCTAGTCAGGGCCGATCCCGATATAGATTTATCACTGTTCGGCTGGTCATTTGTATTTCTTGCTGTGAACAGATTATACAATAAAGTAAAGTAATAAAAATAACATAAAGTACATGATCCCACAGTATAACTAAGGGTGGTCTCTTATCTTACACTAGTGCATAGTTTCATTTGAGTTGTTACTTCATATACAGTATCTCCTACCTTGTATATTCAGTATATTATCTAGTACTGACGTCTCTTACGAGTGACCTACATTTATGTTGCAGGTACAGGTGCTAGTAGATCTCTCCAGTAGGAGTACAAGATATCCAACTATTACCATCCTCTAGGTTGCTTAGGAGCTTTGTGTGTCTAGAGTTGATATTTTTATATTGTATAGTTAGTCAAGGCAGTGCCTATCCCAAGCCTTATTAGATACTTTTCCTTATCTAGAGGCTTTATAGACTATATAAATTAAAGTATAGTAATGTCTCATACTTTAGACACTGTGGCCCTAACGGCATAGTCATATGTATTTCCTTTTAGCTTGTTATCACTATTTATTTTCTCAATGGCATGTCAAATGTAGAAATTCCTTATAATATGTATAGAAAGCATATGGGTAAAGGTTAGTTCTCCTGAGCCTTATCGGCAATGGGTGCTAGTCCGCCCAAATAGGACTTTAGGTGTGAAACCATATTAATAGTGAAGTCACTTGACTTATAAAAAATATAATTAACTTGAGAATTCCTGACTTGATATTTTATCAAACACTTGGTGGGTATGTATTACTTGTTCAAAATCATGCAATTCAAGAGTGAAATCATGTGAGAAAACTCAATGCAAATCAACCCATCAGCATATTGCTAAACCTCATGTGAGATGCCCTGAAGTCCATCATTAAATCACATAATAGATCGTTGTTTCATATCTCAAAAGATACATAGTCTCAATAGACAAAACCAACTCATAGTATAAGATTGATATAGATAGACATGCATATTTAGTCAACATTTCATAAAATCCCATCTTATTTCATGTTTATAATCCATAATAACAGATACCCATAGATAATACAAGTAGGAAATATGAAATTTTCACAAGATAGGAAGTTTGGGCTCCATGGGTTAAAGGACCAAATAGTTGAAACCCACATACCTAAATTTGGGGATTCCTTGATATTTACGTGAAGGAGACCTGAAGGTTGAACGGAGTTCTTGAGATCTAGCACTAAGCTTGAGACACTTGAATTTGGATGAAATATTTGACTAAGTCTTGGAGAGATTTCTGAGAGGGTATTGAGTGATATAGAGATGAAAAATGGCTAAGTATAGGTATGTTTACATATAACTGGGCATGAGGCTATGACCCCAAGGCCCTTGGACTGAAATAAGAAACTAAGTAAAAAATACACATCTCCGTGCCCTTGGTGCGGGTCGTCTCTAAAAATCATAAATTTGCAAAAAATATTTTTCACTACAGGTCCTCTAAAATTAGAGTTATACCCATCGTCCATTCAATTTTGCCCCCTAATCACGAATATGAAGTCAGATTTTTGATATCACGTACGAATTTTCAAATATATATAAAAATTACGATTATGGACATTTTCGAAGCACATTTTTGGGGTGTTTCATTTGGGTAAAGTAAAAATGTGCTTATAAGCACTTATTTTTAAGGAAAAACAACAACATTAAGATCAAAACCATAAGTTAGAAATCCCAACTTATGGCTTTTGACTTGTAAGTCATAAGCCAAAAGTCGATCTAAATAGGCTCTTAGTTTAGGAGTAATATTTAGTATATTTCAGTTAGAAATTTTTTATTATTGGACGTATTTTACTTTCACTTAAGGAACTTGTAATTAGGCATTAACTTAGTACAACAACAACATTACCCCAAAACCTCAAAGGCTCCCGCCCATTGCGGGGTAAGGGGGTCGGATGTACACAGCCTGACCCCTATATTTAAAAACATAGTGCGACTGTTTTCGGATGACCCATGATAAGCGTCGAAAGTTGCATTGACTAACTGCTACTTCACAATTGAAAGAAGCGCAAACAGTTTTAATTATTCTTAATTGAATGAGTATTTATTTTAGTTTTAGTTTTTTGCAGTTCTAATTTAAAAATACAAATCTAAAATAATTAAATGCCATCAAATGTTTGTAATTAGTAACAAAAAATAATATAATCTAAAGAATTATATTTTAGTAATGACTAAATCAAACATTTTAGGACAAATATTTTTTTCACGAAATAAATTATTTTGTCATAAAATGATTATATTTAGTTCCAAATATATTTCTTAATATCCTCCTTTCTGTTGAATACAAATTAATTTTATATTTATGACAATTGTAATTATCATTAATCATGATAATTTACTGTATCAATTTTTTGTTGTCGATAAAAGCAATGTTTTTAATGAAACTGTGATTGATTTAACTGCAAAATTGTTAATCTTTTTTATAATAATAAATTTGTCACTAATATACATTTAAGGATGAAATTTCTTTGTACATAAAAAATAGTCATTAAGGACGAAATTATATTTGTTCAAATACGAAATAGATGTAGCATTAGCAATAATTGGTATCGTCACTTATTGAATTAAATAATTAGTGATGTTGTATTTTTATCAATAATAATAACTTTTTACTGACAAAATCATACTATCAACTACCAAAAAATTACTTTATACAACAAACAAATTTTTCACAATGTTTACGCCTTTGCGGATTATTTTTCTTTTTGTAGTTAATGCAACTCTTTTAGCGATGAAATACTGAATTGTCTTTATATACTTTTAGCAATGCTCTTTCTTTTAGGAATGACTGGGTGAAAAAAAAAAGTTTGCCACATAAAATCTTTTGTGACGAAATATGATCTATAAGTGACGAAATTATCGGTCTTTCACAATCAAATTTGTTGTAGTATGGGCAATATTCTGAGATCATCCGGAAGGGCAAAGCGCTAGTAGAGTGATCAAAGATGTGCACAGTTGAGATACAGGTAGGTTAGGCTCTTTCACTCTATTAGACTAAGTTGAACATGTAAATTCTTTGTGGATTGTCTGACTATTATACTTCTGACTATTAGAGGTTGGCAAATCTATTGTTTGACATCCTAAGCATACCCGTGATTGCTTTATTCAATATCTGCTGCATTTGTGCCTATTTGTTATTATTATTGGGCCTTAGTCTAGGCTTAGACTAGTGATTCCATAGACTCACACTGGTCAGGATCGATACATAGCTATACATGTACCTGATGTGACTTGAGAGGTGAGATCCTTGTAGACTGGACTAGTAGACAAGAGTTTGTAGAGTTAATCTACAAATAGACTAAAATGAATTGGGAACCTGATTACCTTTGTCACAACTCAAGCCTAGGGCTTAGGCATGACCGACGAATGGGAAATCTGAAGGAACCCCAAACAAGCCTCATTGCAAATCATTGCACATCCTTGGTCATGGAAGTAATTAAAAGGTAATAAGAGATAAGAATAAACAAGGGGAATTGGGACTAACGGTAAACTTCCATATCATAGACATCAAGAACAAGAGAGTCAAGGCTCATATCATAGATAGATAACATGTCCGACAACACCTCTACTACATAGATAAGTGCGGGGGTCAAGACAAACAACCGAGCTCACTCTCATAGTTAAAGCATAATTAAAAGAAATAGTCTTAATACATAGAAAAAAATCATAAGCAACATTCCCAACATAGAGGATTCACCAACAAGTTTATAAGACAATCGTATTAGCCACGAGGAGGAGGTGGATGATCAAACGGTGCTCCAGTTCCTACATGTATCATCACATAGGCATAGAGTATGCTTTAGTATATTTGAATGTACTAAGTATGTGGCATGCAATTCAACAAGAGATAGACATCATAATTGAAATGTATAATTATAAGCAATAGATAGTATAATATCAATATGGCATGTATGACCAACGATTAAGTAAGTCATGCTTTGCAAATCGTTCATCTTACATAGATCATAATATATAAGAGTGGAAAGAAACCTCAACTGCCATAACATAAGATATTTTGGAGAAGTAACCTTCCTTACGGGAGTCCGTCCCCTTTTGGAAAGAATTTTATGAGTAATTTCACCTTATGGGAGCTCTTCTCTTTTTGGATTAAGTGAACTTCCTTACAGGAGCCTATCGCTTTTCAGATTAAGTGGTCTTTCTTACGGGAGCCTGTTCATTTTTAGATTTAGTGACCATTCTTAGGGATCCCATCCCTTTTTGAATTTAGTAACCTTCCTTATGGGAGCCCATCACGTTTTAGATTAAGCATTCTATAGAATTAGCTCCTCGAACCATTACATTTCAATCATCACGAAAGTTCTCCTTATTTTACCAAGCACACAACAAACATAAGAACCCAACAATCTACTTGCAACATCATAGGTAATTTCTCCTGAAACAAATCATGTAAACATTTTTATCATAATCGCAAAGTCATTCAACTCATAAGACATGCATTGGACCTTCAATTCCTCAAGAAATCATAAATAGGCATTTTATCAAATACCTAGCGGGTGTGTAATGTTAGTGTAAAATTATGCAATTCAAGAGTGAAATCATGCCATAAAATTCAATGTAAAATGTTTAATAGATACTTGGTAAAACTCTCAACCAAAAGACATCAACACCCTTCATTAAATCTTACAATAATTCCTAGATTCATAGCCCAAAACATGACAAAGCAGTCACAATTTCATAAAACCCAACATTGTGTGCAGTGATTTTCATAATAGATAAAACCTATGAGTAAATCAACTTCAAATCATGCAATTTTGAAGAAAACGAAGCTTGGGCATCATGGATAAAAAAAACCCATGAAGGAAACCTACATACCTTAGCTTTGGAGATGAATTTGATAAAGATTAGAGATGGAGACTTGAAGCTTGGTTGAAATCCTTATGATCTGGAGAGGGTTTTGGCACTTGAAATTTGAGAGAAATATAAGCCTAAGTATTCGAGTGAGTAGAGAGGAATGTTTTGAATGATATGAGGGTGAAAATGGCTAAGTGTAGGTACTTTCTCATGTGGGAAGGCTTAGTCCCAAGATTTAAAAGTCGTGGACTGAAAGAATCCACTGGTACAAAAATAAGCCAATGTACGTTGCGCTAAGAATGCATAGTAGACATTGGAAATTGTCATTTTGAAATTTCAAATTTTTCTATGTTTGCTCTAAAATCAGGTTTAGATTATTTTTCCCCTAAAATTGACCAAATGAACAAGAACATGAAGTTGGATTTCCAAAATAACGTACGGATTTTAAGATATTTGGAAATTGCAATTTCGAGCACTTTCGAGGCACATTTTCGGTTACTTTTTGGGGTCATTTCGTTATCTCCCCTTGAGAACATTAGTCCCATAATGTCAAAAAAACGTACATAAGAAGAGTAATCAAAAATAAATTAGCCCAAACATGAATGCAATAATACCCTTAAAACATCATTTTCAAAATCATAACATAAGTGTCAAAAATCTTCATGAACTCATCAACATAAACATGGATGCATGCAAATGACGTAGGGGCTGAAACATAAGACTTGAAATTATAAAAATACTTAATGTTCTATCATAATCTTGAATAGAATAAAAGAGATATTGGTATTTCTTTTCCATGCTCGCTCTCCGAGAGATGCTTTCGACTAGACGAACCTTCTAAAGAGCCTTAAGGAACACCATATCCTTATTGTTCAATTCCTTCCACTCTTCCATCCAATGTCTCCACCAAAACCTTCTCTTAAACCAACTTATCCTCCATAATATCCAAAATCTCACAGTTCTATAGCACTAGAGTCATCACCACGTCCCTTCTATCCTAGAAGCATGAAGAACCGGACAACCATAACATCCCTAGGTAATTCTACTCCTTATGAAACCTTAATAACCTCCCTCTAGATTCTACAAGGGCTCATAATCCTAAACTCTTTGTCAACCCTAATTACACCTAGTCCACTTGTTACCATTTACCATAATCGCCCCTTGGGAGATAACCTCCACTCCATCATATTTCACCCAAAACATCCAACTCTAATAAGATGGAATCAAGGCCTTGCTTAATCTAGACCTTACTAAGCACCATCCATAACATTAGCCTTACCGGGGACAAATAATTCACACATATAATAATTCTTAGAGAATGCTAATCACCTTCACGTGATATTCCATTCACACTTATCATGTTTAGCAAACAACCTCTCATCCCCGAAGACATTCAACACTACTCCCAAATGATTCATAAGCTCTAACAAATCAATGCACCACTACTAAAGACCACCACACACATGTCATGGTAGGGTTTTAAGACCCTATTCATGAAACCCCTAAACATGGTTGGTGCATAAGTCAACCAAACAACTCCACGAATACTCAATGTGCTCACTCCTAGTCTGAAAAGACACTTAGGGATATCACTTATCCTCATCCTCACTTAGGAACAAAACCCAAACCAAAGATCAATCTTAGAGAAGTGACTAACTTGTCGTAGTTGACCAAATATTTTGACCATCCTTGACTATCATATTACAACCTTACAAGTTCTACACTCATTGGAAGCATGCTATGTAAGTAAACCAATCACTCCAACACCTCCAACCCATCAAACCAAGTTCAACCAAGATCACCAGACAAGAGATTATGCAATAAGAACATGGGGAAACCCTTACAAGCCTTTTTAGCGCAAATAGACCCACATAATCGAATCATACTAGCAATAAAGGAATAATGAAAGAAATACCAACTCTTAAAACCATCAAAGTATGCACAATAAAAATCAAGGAAAATATCTAACTTACCAATAGCATCATAGGGCATATCATCCCTCCCTTGCCTTCTTCGAAGAGCATAGAACCTATTTTTCCTAGGAGCATTCCCTTAGACTTGAGTTTGAGCATGGGGTAATAAATAACCCGGTGGCCCATCTTACTACATCCAAAGCAAGCACTAGAGTTCCTCTAACATGGGCCACCTAGTTTTTCCTACACATAGGGCACTTGGGCTTGGGCCCTCTACTATTACCACCTTGGTATCTTGGGTTATCATTAGGAATCCTTCCATTAAAAGCATTGGAAGACGCTTGGCCTTGATAGAACCGGCCATTGTTACGACCTTGCAACTCACCATCAATATGGGCCCTCTTGGCCTTTCTACTCCTCCTATCCTCAACTTTTCCCCTTCCAATTGCTTAGCATATATCATCAAGTAGGACAATTCCATATTATTAATCAACATAGCAGATCGACATTCTTAATTCACTAAATTGGAGACACCCATTACAAACTTGTTCATTCTAGCCCTTGGGTAGACAACCAAGTGACGAGTATACTTATAGAGTTAGTTGAACTTGAGAGCATACTCCCTCACACTCATTGACCTTTGTCTCAAATTCATGAATTCTACCAGCTAGGCTTCCCTAAGCTCAAGATAAAAGAATCGATTCAGAAAGGCTTCCTTGAACTCTTCCCATAGAACCACATTGTTGACTCCTTTATCGCCCCTTTATTGATTGTACCATATTTGTGCTACCCCTTTGAATTAGTAGGCCGCCAACTCTGCCTTATCTTCTGATCTAACACCCATGATGGCCAATACCTTATAAGTCTCATCAATAAACTCGTTTGGATCTTCATCCACCCTTGACCCACAGAACTCTAGTAGGCTCATCCTTATGAAATCTCTCACCCGAGAAGCCAGTGTAGGGGCATAAGGGGCTTGGGCCCCTTGATTGGATTGGTTGGCCACAATTTGTGCAAGAAAAGTGAGAGCCTCCCGAAGCTCTTCATTAGACTGTTGTTCCTCTATAGCATGGGCTCTTCCTTCTCTTGGGTTAGGCATGATCAACTAGCATGGGAAATAATATTTGTTGGGAGCGGGAGTGAACTTACATCAACTCTATAGCAGAACTTAGAACATGAAGAAAGAAAACATCTCCTAAAACATCTCACAGCCTCTTACTCATAATTGTGGTGCACAAGACAACCATGAATAAGACTCAAATCAACATGTTGTCTTAGATTCCATGGATCTAACAAACTAGTGCTCTGATATCATCTTTGTCACGATCCAAGCCTAGGGCCTAGGCATGATCGATGAATGGAGAACCCAAAGAAATCCCAAACAAGCCTCATGGCATATCATTACATATCCTTGGTCTTCAAAAGAAATTAAAAGACAATAATAGATAAGCATAAACAAGGGATTGGGACTAAAAGTAAAATTCCATATCATAGACATCAAGAACAAGAGAGTTAAGGCTCATAGCATAGATACATAACATGTCTAACAACATCTCTGCTACATAGATAAGAGCGAGGGCCAAGATAATCAATTAGGCTCACATTCATAGTTAAAGCATAATTAAAAGAGATAATCTTAATACATATCAAGAGATCATAAGCAATGTCCTTGGAATGGAGGACTCACCAACAAGCTTATAAGACAATCGTACTAGCCACATAGAGGAGGAGAAGGATCAAGCAGTACTCCAGTTTCTACATGGTAACATCACATAAGCATAGAGTATGTGCTAGTATGTTTGAATGTACTAAGCCTATGGCATGCAATGCAACAAGAGATAAGCATCATAATCAAAATGCATAATTATAAGAAATAGATAGCATAATATCAATATGGCATGTATCACCAACACTTAAGTAAGACAGGCTTTCAAAATCATTCATCATACATAGATTATAATATACAAGTGTGTAAAGAAACCTCAACCGACATAACATAAGTCCTTTTGGAGAAGTAACCTTCCTTTCGAGAGCTCGTCCATTTTTGGAAAAAATTTTATGAGTAACATCACCTTACGGGAGCCCATCCCTTTTCATATTAAGTAACCTTCCTTATAGGATCCCATCCACTTTTGGGAAGAATTATGAGTAACTTCACCTTATGGAAGCCTATCCCTTTTCGGATTAAGTGATCTTCCTTACGGGAGCCCATCCCCTTTTAGATTAAGGACCTTCGTTACGGTACCCTATCTCTGTTCGGATTAAGTGGCCTTCATTACAAGAGCCTATCCCTTTTTAGATTAAGTGACCTTCCTTACAGGAGCCCTTCCCTTTTCGAATTAAGTGGCTTCCTTACGGGAGCCCATCTCTTTTCAGATTTAGTGTCCTTCCTTACGGGAGCCTGTTTTCTTTCGGATTAAGTGACCTTTCTTATAGGAGCCCATTCCTTTTCAGGTTTGTGACCTTTTTTTGACCTTACTTAAGTAATCCTATCCCTTTTTGGATTAAGCATTCTATAGAATTAGCTGATCGAACCATTACATTTTAATCATCAAGAAAGAAGTGCTAATTTTTCCAAGCACACAATAAACATAAGAACCCAATAATCTACTTGTAACACCATAGCTACTTTCTCGTGAAACAACTCATATAAACATTTCTATCATCATCATAAAGTCATTTAACTCATAAGACATGCATTGGACCTTCAATACCTCAAGAAATCATAACCGGACATTTTCTCAAACACCTAGCGAGTGTGTAATACTATTGTAAAACCATATAATTCAAGAGTGACACATGTTGGAAAATTCAATGTAAAACCTTTAATAGATACTTAGTAACACCCTTAAGAAATAGACATCAAAATCCTTCATCAGATCTTACAATAGATCCTACATTCATAGCCCAAAACATGGCAAAACCCCAACATATTGTGCAGTGATTTACCTAATAGATAAGAACCATGAGTAAATCAATTTCAAATCATGTAATTTTAAGGAAAGGAAGCTTGTACATCATGGGTGAAAGGAACCCATGAAGGAAACCCACATACCTTAGCTTTGGATATGAACTTGAAGAAGATTGGAGATGGAGACTTGAAGCTGGTTTGAAATACCTAAGATCTGAAGAGGGTTTTGGCACTTGAAATTTGAGAGAAATATAATCTAAGTGTTTGTGTGAGTACAGGGGAATGTTTTGAATGATATGAGGGTGAAAAATGGATAAGTATAGGTATTTTCTCTTGTGGGAAAGCTAACTCCCAAGACATAAAAGTTTTGGACCAAAATGAATCCACTGGCACAAAAATAAGCCAGTGCACGTCATGCTAAGAACTGGCAGTAGCCACTAGAAATAGTCACTTTAATATTTCAGATTTTGCTAAGGTTGCTCTAAAATCAGGGTTAGACCCTCTCCCCCTAAACTTTACCCCCTGAACAATAATATGAAGTCGAACTTTCAAAATAACGTATGATGAAAATTACAAATCCAAGCACTTTTGTGGCATATTTTTGGGTACTTTTTAGGGACGTTTCAACCCCATCATTAGCTAGACTTTTCATTGTTTTGTAGCATATAAGATTTTGATCAGATATAAGGGAATCAACAGATCACCCAGACACTTAGAGTAAAGTCTCCTCCAACTAAAGTCTTAATGGTTAGACACATGACTATGTGTCTGACCATTAAGACTGTGTGTAGATGAGGATGTGATACTCTCTATATAACCCTTATTAAAGGCTATACAGTTGTAGTTTTGAATAACTTTTGGTTTTTGGGTTTTAGTCCCTATAGTTATAACTAATGTCGGCACTAATAGAGGGCATTCTTGACTAATCCTTTCTTGGGTTAAAGTTTAAGTCCTTGTTTCAATTTAAGTCAGAATTGTTCGATTGAAGTCTAAATTATTTGGTTGAAGTTATAAGACACAACCTATGGGGAGTATAAAAAATGCAAGAAAATAAGCTTTGGAAATTTTTGAGTGTCAGCTTCTATGAGAGGTTTTACAAGTCGTAAGTCATTGGATGGCTAGTAAGTTGATTCATGGAAACTAGGGTAGACTAGGTGAAATTGGTATATTTCAGGGATTCAATCTATGACTCATCAAATGGCCCCATCAAATCTTTTATGAGCTATAGATTATGTCATGGAATGTAAATCAAACAAGGGTCTCTGAAAGTCTAAAAGGGTTATAAGATGAAACCCCTACCTATGGCCCATAGTATGGACTTACGGCCCATAGACAGGGTCTCATAGTCTTGTCCGGCCAAATTTTAGAAGGGACAGTTTTGTCCTTTCATAGCATTTTAAACCTATGCTAGGTTGTTTTGAACCCCGAGGGATCCTTTATCAGCCTTCTTAACCATAGTTCCTTTCGTTCCTCTTCATTCCAAAAACATTCTAAGTACCACAACCGTCCCAAGTTCTTCAAGTTCTTCAAAGAAGAGTGCAAGTTAGGGTTTTGGTTTCTTCACCTCCAAATCAACTTTTCTCTTCATTAAGTAGACAAGGTGTACGGGTTTTGATTGTGGAGATCTTTCCTCCACAACCTCAACTATTTCTCTTCTCCTTTGTGAGATCTCAAGCTATGGTAATACATGATGATCTTTATGAACTCATTCTTATGATTATAATATGAATATTTTTATGTTTGTGATCCCAGTACATTTTCTTGTCATGCAATATCATCTGGTATCTATGATTTTTATGTGAGGGTTTGATGGTTCCCTAACCAAGTTTCCTTATGTTGATTGGTGGATTATTTTGAATAATGTTCAAGGATATTATTATACTCCCCTCATGGTATTTATTTATAAAGTTCATGATTTCAAGCTTGTGTACATGTACCCACTATGCATTGATTAAAAGATGTATTCCAAGCTCTTAAGTCATGAATGTCTTATGATAAAATATGTACAATAAGCATGTTGAGACTAACAAAGGGGCAGCAAGTATGTTATGAGTTGATGAGCATAGTATGAATGACTTGAATTATGTAAAGCCCTAACTTTATGTTACAAGTTATGACTAATAAGCTATTCTAAGGATGATATTAAGATATTTTAAGACTATGGATACCATAACTATGACTATGTTTCAAGTATTCTGTTGGATTATGACCTGGCACCTAGAGGACCCTGGTAGTCTCCCACGATCCCTAAACTATGTGCCACAAAAGGTTTATTACATTAATTCCCTATATGGACTTATACCTATAGAAAAGGCAATGCCATAATGTATGGATGTTTGTTGAACCTATCGAAAAAGATATGTCATAAGGTAAAGATAAAATATGAAACTAACCAAAAAGGCTATATAGTAAGGTGGTAGAACTTTCCGAAAAAGTCATGTCATAAGGACAGTGTCAGGTCTACCTTGGAAAAGTTGACTGCTCCTTGTCCAATGTGGAATGAATATCGGGATTCCATGTTGTATCTTACTTGGTCTTATATGTCGCTTACGAACCCTTTCCACTATGTATATAATGTCACCTGATTTCATGATTCATCATGCATGCCCCTCTAGGCAATTGCTCTCATGACATATCATGCCTATATCCATTATTTATGATGACACATATTGATTACATATGATTTATATTCCTTGATGCATTTGCACCCTGCATACTTAGTACATTGCAAGTACTAACACATGGTTTTTACCTGCATGATCTAACCATATAGGAAATGGAGTTCCTTATCATCATCATCATCCACATGGCTAGACATTGTGGTTGAAGATTACTTGGTGTGTCCTCCACATCCTTTGACAAAATTCCACTTACTTTCATGACTTTTTTAGACTCATTTATTTTTGGATACTATCTTTTGAGGGTAAGCCTGGGAGATGTCTTGGCCCCCATCTTTGTCATGCCCCAAAGTCTCGTAGGGCGGACCGACACCCGTTGTCAATAAGGATTAGGAGATACAACCTATGACTATATGCATTCTACACATATTATAAGGGTTTTCTATGTTTGACATGCCGTTAATCAGATAAACAGTAATAACAAGCCAAAAGAAAATGCATATGACTGGGTCATTGGGGCCACACTGTCTAACGTGAGAGACATGACTTCACTATGCTTTACATAGTCTACAAAGCCTCTAAATAAAGAAAAATATCTAATAAGGTTCAGGACAGGTCCCACCTCAACAAATAGTGCAATAAAAACATGTAAGCTCTAGACATGTACAAAGCCCCAAAGCAACCTGGAGCTTGATGACAGCAGCTGAATATCCTATACTCCTACTAGGGAGATCTACTAGCACCTGTACCTGCAGCATGAAATGCAGGTCCCCCGTAAGTGACATCAGTATGGGATAATGCACTTAGTATATAAGGCAGGATATGCTGCATAAAAAGTAACAACTCAAATGAAACCATGCATCTATGGAATATCAAGGACCACCCTTAGTTATGTTGTGGAATCATGTACTTTATGTCCTTTATATCACTTTACATTTATTGTAAAATCTGTACTGTAAAATCTGTGCACAACTATAATCAAATAACCAACTGATCAATAGTAAATTGTATCGGGATCATCCCTATAATAGGTTCTTTCTGAACCCCCCTCGGGCTACCACCCGTAATACTGTATTGGGATAGTCCCTATGCTAGGTTCTTCTTGAACCCCCTCGGGCTACCACCTATCAAAATTGTATATTGTATCTTTCAATTACCTTTGAGATGATTCTGTTTGTGGACATAATATTAGAGTTGTAGAGCTATATAGGTAACATGTGACATGTGGATAATCACACAAGACAACATGACAATGAAAAGAGTATGTTACGTAAATAATGAAATGCATATGAAATGAAACAACTTGTGAACTTTATTTAGTAACAAGAACTCATGTATGCAGTTTCAAAGGTGACTGTGTATGGAATCATATGAACATGTAAAAGAGTGGAGACATGGTTAATAGTTGTTCCGAAGTTGGTGAATGCCTTTATGTACCAAGGAGAGAGCTATGTTTCATGACAAGTGATACGAATTCAAATAACATTACATACCTCGTCGTCAGACCTTGTTATTACCTCAAGATAACCTTTCCTTCCTCCAAATACTTATCTACAACGTAGTAAGTGATAACACTAGAATTAATAGCCAATAGATACACCTTGGCATCCAAATCACATAAGAAAATAATACATGGGCTGCAAGCGAGTGTTTATAAATCCGTTCGTATTCCTTTAACTTTTCCAACCCTAATCATATTTGTAATAAACATTAGTATGTACACATCATGTACAACCTATTTTAAGTCCATAACAGCCTTACAACAGTCCATAAAGCACAACACATCACAATTCCACACAATCTAAAAACGGACAGCATAATGTTACCTACCTTAGATATACTTCTACGTCGACTACTCCAAACTTATTCCAAATTTAACCAAACTATTCTAGAAACATTTATACATACAACCAGATATGAACTAGTTTTAGAACAGCAACAAATCAGTTATTAAGGACGTGAAGCAACAACTTGCTCTCCAACAGTCCACAAGTTCATACGAAGCACATAATTGCGATATCATATAACGACTCACTTTTGTGGACTGAAAAAGTATTCGATTAGCCTTTTTACACTGCTGTAAAACCAATATTGGTTGAATAATTAAGTATTAATACATAATAAATCCATCCAACAAGATAAAACCTCTTAATTAACAAGAAAAGTACACAAGAATCCTAAGTATACAATCTATCCAGAATTTCAGCACCAACATATTAACATATACTTCTTGTTTTTCATAAGCGAACTATACTAAAGACATGTGTAAACTTACTTACCATTTACCTCAACGTGTAAGTCTTCTCTTAGAACCCTAGGAGAGTTATTTAGTTGCTTTTCAAGGTGAAGAAAGAAGAACAATAAAGTTGGGAGAAAGCAAAAATTTTCCAAGTTAAAAGTGAATGGATATTTGCTGCTTATGATCCCTCTTTATACTACTACTTTGGCCGAACTTCTCTTGGTCTTTTGAAAATCTTATACCACACACTAATAAGCTGATTATACAGTACCTTCCCCATTAAACTTGTGCCAAAATGGGTCTCCACGTTGATGGACTTGGGCTCCCTATTTTGCCAACTTTTCTTACTTAGTTTTGGGCCCAAAGTATCTAAGAGCCTATGATGCCTTTGGGACTTCATTACTATCATCATTGGACTGTAAATATAGTCCATATGTGATGTTAAATCATGGCTCAAAGTTATACCCTTAACAGAAATTTTATTCACGCTCGGACTTAGATAATTTCGACACTAGGTCTCGTCTCCGTTTAGTTAGCAATTTAAGCTAAGCAAGTATCTTACTCACCTTCTTGCTTCCTAAGTCTTATAAGCACCCTAATTCTCTCACTTCATTTTAAGGGCATAATCTCCTCAATTAAAAAAAAACATGTATACACTCGACCCTCTTAAGTGCTAGACGCATATATAGCCCATTAACGCGAGATTCAAGCACTTTTGAAAATTGGCACTAATTTGTCCAAACCATGTCATGTTTCATTTGAATTGTGTCAATATTGTAAGGTGTGGGGTGTTACATCCTCCCCCCTAGGAACATTCGTCCTCGAATATTAGCACAATTAGATAACTTAGCCGAGTTTAAACCTCTACTTGCACAAACTTTAACAACACGTTAAGTATTCAATACCACATACCTATTAGTGTCCCAATTCTGTATGTTGGACTTTTGCTTTAGCTTCAAATAAACTTCCTAGTGAGTATATTTCAATTTCATCGCATCCTCATCTTCCCATGTTATCTCTTCTGCTTGCTGGTTCCTCCAAAGTACTTTAACGAAAGTTATTTCTTTGTTCCTTAGCTTCTTAACTTGACGATATAGAATAGCAATAGGCATTTCTTCATAAGTGAGATCTTCTATAACCTGTACATTCTCAATAGGAGTGATACGGGATGGGTCACCTATGCATTTCCAAAGTATTGAGACATGAAAAACTATATGAACCATTGAAAGCTCCTGGGGTAGCTCTACTTGATATGCAACTTGCCCAACCTTCTTAATAATCTGATATGGCCCTATGTAATGTGAACTCAATTTTCCCTTCTTACCAAATCTCATAACCCCTTTCATTGGAGACACCTTTAAAAATACCCAATCACCTACTTAGAATTCCACTCCTCTTCTCTTGGCTTCTGCATATAATTTATGCCGACTTTGGGCTGTTTCTAGTCATTGTTGTATTACTTTAACTTTTTCCATGGCTTGTTGTACTAGATCTAGCCCAATTAAGGTAGTTTCACCCACTTCAAACCATCCAATTGGTGATCTACATTTCCTTCCATACAAGGCTTCATAAGGTGCCATCTTGATACTTGCATGGTATCTATTGTTATAGGCAAACTCAATAAGTGGCAAATGGTCTACCCAACTACCTTTAAAGTCCAATGAACAAGCTCACAACATATCTTCAAGTGTCTGAATGGTGTGTTCTGCTTGACCATCTATTTGAGGGTGGAAAGTTGTACTCAAATTCACTTGTGTTCCTAAATTCCTTCGGAAGGACTTCCAAAACTTTGCAGTGAATTGGTCTCCTCGATCAGATATAATGGAGATTGGGACTCCATGTAGCCTGACTATCTCTTTTAGGTATAGCTTGGCATACTCTTCAGCTGTATAATCACTCTTGACTAGTAAAAAGTGTGCTGACTTGATGAGTCTATCAACTATTACCCATATAGAGTCAAACTTCTGAGATAAGCGACGCAAACCTGTAACAAAATCCATATTAATCATATCCCACTTCTATGTTGGAAGTTCTATACACTGCATGTAACCTCCTAGCTTTTGGTGTTCTACTTTTACTCTTTGGCAATTTGGACATTGAGCTACAAATTCTGCAAGGTCCTTTTTCGTGCCTCCCCACCAAAATATTCCCTTCAGGTAATGGTACATCTTAGTTGACCCTAGGTGGATGGAGTGTCAACAATGATGGGCTTCTTCCATTATCCTCCTTCTTAAGCTATTAATATCATACACATATAATCTATTTTGATAGTATAGTACTCCATTTTGAGGAAGGTCAAAGCCTTTTATCATACCCTGACTCACCTTTTCCTTCAACTGTCATAGAACAGGATCCTCGAACTATTTTTCTTTTACTTCTATTACTAATAAAGACTCCGCAGCATTATGCATACTAACCCCTTCCTTTGGAGTTTCAAGAAGTCGATCCCCCAAATTGGCTAGCTAACATAGATCCTTGTCTATTCATTGATTTACCATAGCTTGATCACTAGTATTTATGACTGCCTTACCGCTAAGAGCATTGGCTACCACATTTGCCTTCCCTGGATGGTATAGTATGTCAATGTCATAATCCTTTATTAGCTCTAGCCATCTTCGCTGTATCAAGTTTAGATCTTTCTACTTAAAGACGTATTGCAGGCTGTTATGATCAGTATATATGTCAACATAAACTCCGTACAAATAGTGGTGCCATAATTTCAAAGCAAACACAACTGCTGCTAGCTCAAGATCATGTGTTGGATAGTTTTTCTCATATGATTGTAGCTGCATGGATGCATAAGCAATTACCCTACCATTTTGTGTCAATACACACACTAAGTCAACTCATGAAGCATCGCAATACACTGCATACCTCTCAGTACTTTTTGAAAGTACTAGCACAGGTTCAAAAGTTAGCTTATTTTGTAGCTCTTGGAAGCCTCTTTCACACACATCATTCCATTAGAACTTGGTTGCCTTATGTTTCAGCTTTGTCAGAGGTGCAGAAATAGAAGAAAAACCTTCAACAAACCTCCTGTAATACCCTGGCAAGCCTAAGAAGCTCTGAACTTCTTTGGGTATTGTAGGTCTTGGCCAATCTTTCACAGCTTCTATCTTTTGTTAATCAACACTTATTCCCTCATTAGACACAATATGACCCAAGAATACTACAGACTTTAGCCAAAATTAACATTTAGAAAATTTGGCATACAACTTTCGATCACAAAGAGTCTATAACATCTGTTACAAATGATTCGCGTGGTCCTCTTCTGATCTTGAATATACCAAAATATCATCTATAAATACTATCACAAAAACATCCAAGAATGGCCTGAATATCCTGTTCATCAAATCCATAAAAATATCTGGTGCATTCGTTAGTCCAAATGACATAACAAAAAGTTCAAAATGACCATAGCATGTTCTGAAAGTTGTCTTGGGTATATATTTCTCTTTTACCCTCACTTGGCGATAACCTGATCTCGAATCAATTTTTGAAATCCATTTGGCACCCTATAACTAATCAAATAAATCATCAATCCACAACTATCATCTTATTCAATTATTTATAGTCAATACACATTCTCAAGGTGTCATCCTTTTTACATACTAACAACACTACTATACCCCAGGGGGACATAGTAGGTCTTATGAAAACCTTGTCCTGTAAATTTTTTAACTGCTCTTTTAATTTACGTAATTCTATTAGGGTCATTCTATATGGAGGGATAGAAATAGGTTGAGTGACTGGAAGTAAGTCAATACCAAAATCTATTTTTCATTCAGGAGGTAAGTCTGGGAGTTCTTCAGGGAACACATCAACAAATTCATTTACTATTGGAACTGACTGAAGAGTTGGTGATTCGGTCTTTATATCCCTTACTCTAACAAAATGACATATATACCCCTTGGATATCATCGTTCTATCCTTAAAGTAAGAGATGAACTTCCCCTTTGGCGCCCCAACACTGCCTTTCAATTCAAGAATTACCTCATTTGAAAAATGGAAGTACACTCTCTTAGTTCGGCAATATACAGTGGCATAACAAGAAGCTAACCAATCCATGCCTATTATCACATCAAACTCCACCATTTCTAGTTCAATAAGGTCAGCGAATGTGTCACGATCACAAACAGTTACTACATAATCATAATAAACCTTCCTAGCCATAACAGATTCATCGGTTGGTGTGGATACTTCAAATGGTTTGCTCAATAATTTGGGTGTTCTTTTAAGCTTCCCAGCAACTAGTGGAGCGATGTGTGATAGTGTAGAACCAGGGCCAATTAATGCATATACATTATGTGAAAAGATGGACAATGTACCTATGACTACATTAGGTGAAGCTTCCAAATTCTGTCGACTCTCCAGTGCATAAGTGCGATTCTGGACCCCGCTAGAGCTAGTTGTCCCTATAACTACTCTACCATGACCCATAGGTGCTTGTTGACCCCTACCTGCTAGAGGAACTAATGATGATGATGCAATAGCTAACATAGTAAATTGTGCCATACCACTTATATGTCTCCTTGGGCAATCCCTTATCATATGCACTAGTATACCACACAAATAGCAAATATTTGTCCCAACGCGACATTTACCCAGATGACTCCTTCCATATTGTTTACAAGGCTGCCTAGGAGTCATTGATTCGCCCGTCGAATAACCCATTGCACGGTCGCCTTGCCCTTCACCTCGTTGACCAAACTTATTACTTTGAGGCCCTTGAAGTTGTGGTGGAGCACTGGCTGTAGAGTAGGAGGTTGATGTCCTAGGCGGTCTATTAGAAAATTGAGGCCTAAAATCACTTTGGGGTATTGTAAATTGCCCTGTAGATATGGATCTTTTGGCCTGCCCCCTTTCTAACTCTTGTGCCCTTCTCCTCTGCCTCTGGTCCTCCAATTTCTGTGCAAATGTCTGCATTCTTGCTATGTCCATATCTTTGTTTAAGGAAGAAATGGTACAATCTCTGACCAGATATGTATCCAACCTATCTACATATCCATGGACTCTATTTTCCATTGTAGCAACTACATTAGGAGCATATCTTGCAGGTAATTAAATTGAAGGCTATACTCCCTCACACTCATATTCCCTTTATGGAGATTCAGGAATTGATCTGCACGGGCCTCTCAGATCTCCAATGGCAAATAATGGTCAAGAAATGCCTCTTTGAATTCTTTCTAGGTGGTTTGAGGTGCATCTATACCCTTAGATTATTTCCAAGCTTCATACCACAATATAGCAACACCCTTCAGCCTATATGTCGCTAACTCGACAGTTTCTGTACCACCCACATGCATAACATCCAAAGTACACAAAATCTGATCAATAAAGTCCTGGTGGTCTTCATTAAGATCTGACCCAGTGAAGGTTGGAGGGTCCAAATTAAGAAAATCACATATCCTGGTACCAGCTACCCTATTTGTACCACCTATACCCATAACTAGACCTTCTTGCCTTTGACCTTGACCCACAACTATATGGGTCAATAGCTAAACTACATTTCTCAGATCCTGCATTATAGCATCAACAGGTGGTTCTAGGAGAATTTCACTGCTCTCTGGTTCATTAGGAACTGGAGGAGTTGGAAATGTCTGTGACAAAGACTCCTCTCAAATTTCATGTTGTTGTCTCACCTGGCTGGATACACCAACCACCACTTCTAATGCCTTCCCTTTACCTTTGTTTTTCCTTGTTTCAGTCATACTTGTTGTACAAAATAATTTAGGGGTTAGACACAATCAACCTATTACACTTCGCTCTATGGCACGATCTAAAGAATGAAAAAAAGTAACACCTCCTAAATGCCAGAAAGCCTCCTGCTTATAAATGTGGTGCACGACATATCAATTAACAAAATTCTACATAGATACAATTTTGTAGACTCCCTAGGATGACCTTCTCTAATACCACTTCTATCACGCCCCAAAGTCCCGTAGGAAGGATCGACACCCGTTGTCGATAAGGCTCGAGATAACCAACATGTAAATATATACGTTCTATACATATTATAAGAGGTTTCTATGTTTGACATGCCTTTAGGAAGATAAACAGTGATAACAAGCCAAAAAGAAATGCATATGACTAGCCCGTTGGAGCCACACTGTCTAAAGTGCGAGACATGACTTTACTGTGCTTTACATAGTCTACAAAACCTCTAAATAAAGAAAAACATCTAACAAGGGTCGGGACAAGCCTCGCCTCAACAAACTGTTCAATATAAACATGTAAGCTCTAGACATGTACAAAGCCCTGAAGCAACCTAGAGCTTGATGACAACAGCTGAATATCTTGTACTCCTACTAGGGAGATCTACTAGCACCTGTACCTGCAGCATGAAATGTTGGTACCGCATAAAGGACATCAGTACGGGATGATGTACTGAGTATATAAGGTAGGATATACTGCATATAAAGTAACAACCTAAATGAAACCATGTATCTATGGAAGATCAAGGACCACCCTTAGTTATGCTATTGGAGTCATGTACTTTATATCCTTTATATCACTTTACCTTTACCACAAATCTGTACTATAAAAACTGTGCACAACTATAATCAAATAACCAACTAATCAGTCGTAAACTATACCAAGATCGTCCCTATATTAGGTTCTTTCTGAACCCCCTCAAGCTACCACCCGTAATACTGTATTGGGATCGTCCTTACGATAGGTTCTTCTTGAACTCCCTCGGGCTACCACCCATCAAAACTGTATACTATATCATTCAATTACCTTTGACATAATTCTTTTTGTGGCCATAATATTAGAGCTGTAGGGCTATATAGGTAACATGTGACATGTGGATAATCACACAAGACAACATGACAATGAAAATAGTACGCTACATAAATAATGAAATGCATATGAAATGAAATAACTTGTGAACTTTATTTAGTAACAAGAACTCATATAACTTGGTATCCAAGCATGTATGCTGTTTCAAATGTGACTGTGTATGGAATCACATGAATATGTACAAGAGAGAAGACATGGTTAATAGTTGTGCCGGAGTTGGTGAATGCCTTTATGTACCAAGGAGAGAGCTATGTTTCATGCCAACTGATACTAAAACAAATAACCTTACATACCTCATTGTCAGACCTTGTTACTACCTTGAGATAACCTTCCCTTCCTCCAAATAATTATCTAGAACATAGTAAGTGATAACGCTAGAATTAATAGCCAATAGATACACCTTGGCATATTCCTTTAATATTTTCGCCCCTAATCGTATTATATAATACACATTAGCATCTACACATCATGTACAGCCTATTTTAAGTCCATAACATCCTTACAGCAGCCCACGAAGTACAACATATCATAATTCCACACAATCTAAAAATGGACAGCATAACGTTACCTTCCTTCGCAACACTTCTACATCGACAACTCCAAACTTATTCCAAATTTAACCAAATTTTGAGAGCAATTTTTATACATACAACCAGATATAAACCAGTTTTCTAATAGCAACAAATCAGTTATTAAGGACATGAAGCAACAACTTGCTCTCTAACGGGCCACAAGTTCATACGAAGCACATAATTGGGATATCATACAACTACTCACTTTTGTGGACTGTAAAAGTAGTTGATCAACCTTTTTACACTACTGTAAAACTTACATTTGTTGCATAATTAAGTATTAATATATAATAAATCCATCCAACAAGATAAAACCTCTTAATTAACAAGAAAAGTACACAAGAATCCTTAGTATACAATCTGT
>JAOTQJ010138560.1:20772-39990 GCA_025642045.1 Solanum sejunctum | reverse complement strand
GGAGTGATGTGTTTCTTTAATTATCCTCTTACTTATAATCTATTTTGGCAGTAAAGTATTCCATTTTGTGTAAAGTCAAAGCCTTGTATCATACCCTGACTTACCTTTTCCTTAAGCTTTCATAGAATAGGATCCTCGAACTATTTTTCTTTCACCTCCATTAGCAATGAAGATGCTGCTGCACTAAGTACAATAACCCCTTTCTCTAGAGTTTTCAAGAAGGCGAACTCCCAAATTGGCTAGCTGATGTAGATCCTTAGCTACTCCTTGACTTACCATGGCCTGGTCACCAGTATTCTTGATTGCCTTATGACTTAGAGCATCAACTACCACATTTGTCCTTACAGGATGGTATAGTATATCAACGTCATAATCCTTTATTAGTTCTAGCTATCTCTGTTGTCTTAAGTTTAGCTCTTTCTGCTTAAAAATGTATTGCAAGATTTTATGATCAGTGTATATGTCAACATGAACCCTATACAAATAGTGGCACCATATTTTCAGAACAAACACATCTGCTGCTAGCTCAAGATCATGAGTTGGGTAGCTTTTCTCATATGGTCGTAGCTGTCTAGATGCATAAGCAATTGCCCTACTTTGTTGTGCTAGTACATAACCTAAGCCAACTCCTGAAGTATCATCATATATTGCATATCCCTCGGTACCTTCTAGAAGTACTAGCATAGGTGTAGAAGTTATCTTATTTTTCATTTCCTGGAAGCTCCTTTCACATGCATTATTCCATTAAAACTTGGTTGCCTTATGTGTCAACTTTGTTAGAGGTGCAGAAATAAAACAAAAACCTTCAACAAACCTCCTGTAATAACTATTAAACCTACGAAACTCCAAACTTTTATGGGTATTGTTGGTCTTGGCCAATCTTTCACAACCTCTATCTTTTGTGAATCAACCCTTATTCCCTCATAAAACATAATATGACCCAAGAATGCTACTGATTTTAGCCAAATTTCTCATTTAGAAAACTTGGCATACAACTGTCTATCACAAAGAACCTATAACACTTGTCGTAAGTGCTTTGCGTGTTCCTCTTCTGATCATGTGTATACCAAGATGTCATCTATAAATACTATCACGAACACATCCAAGAATGGCTTAAATACCCTGTTCATCAGATCCATAAAATCTGCTAGTGTATTTGTTAGCCAAATGACATAATAATAAATTTGAAATGACCATAGTGTGTTCTAAAATCAGTCTTAGGTATATCTTTTTCCTTCACCCTAACTTGGGATAACCTGTTCTCAAATAAAATTTTGAAAAGCATTTGGCACCCCTTACTAATCAAATAAATTATCAATCCTGGGGAAGGAGTATTTATTCTTAATTGTCACTCTATTCAATTGTCGATAGTCGATACACATTCTCAAGGTGCCATCCTTTTTGCATACAAATCACACTGATGCACCCCAAGGGGACACATTATGTCTTATAAAACCCTTCTCCAATAAGTCTTTTAACTGCATTTTTAATTCACGCAATTCTACCAAGGCTATTCTATATGGAGGGATAGAAATATGTTGAGTGCCTAGAAGTAAGTCAATACCAAAATCTATTTCTCATTTCTAGAGCTAAGCCTGGGAATTCTGCAGGGAACACATCAACAAATTCATTCACTACTGGAACTAATTGAAGAGTTGGTGATTCTACCTCCATATCCCTCATTCTAACTAAATGACATAAATACCTCTTGGATATCATCTTTCTAGCATTAAAATAAAAGACAAACTTCCCTTTTGGTGCCCCAACATTGCCTTCCCATTCAAGAACTGCCTCATTTGGAAAGTGGTAGTACACTCTCTTAGTTCGGCAATCGACAGTGGCATAACAAGAATCTAACAATCCATACCTATTATAACATTGAATTCCACCATTTTTAGCTCAATAAGGTCAACAAATGTGTCACGGTCACAAACCGTTATTACACAATCATAATAAACCCTTCAAGCCATAATAACTGTGTGAACACTTCAAATGGTTTGTTCAATTATTTGGGTGTTGTCTTATGTTTCTCAGAAACTAGTTGAGTGATGTATGATAGTATAGAACCAGGGTCAATTATGCATACACATTATCTGAAAAGATGGATAATACACCTGTGACTACATTAGTGAAGCTTCTAAATTCTGCCAACTCCCCAGAGCATAAGTGCGATTCTGGAGTCCGCTAGAGCTAGCTACCCCTCTAATACCTCTACCACGACCCATAGGTGCCTGTTGACCCCTACCTGATGGAGGAACAGACAATGATGATGCAACAGTGATCCATTAGATTGTGCTATACCACCCATACATCTCGTCGGGCAATCTCTCATCATGTGCCCTGGAACACCATACCAATAACAAATATCTGTCCCAACACGACATATACCCGAATGACTTCTTCCACACTATTTATAAGGTTGCCAAAGAGTCATTGGCTGGCCTGCCAAATATGCTGGTATCTATGTACCTTGTCCCTCACCTTGTTAACCAAACTAATTACTTCTAGACCCTTGATGTTGTGGTGGAGCACTGGTTGCAGAGTAGAAGGTTGACGCCTAGCGGTATATTAGAAAACCAAGGCCTAAGCTCACCTTAGGTGGTGTAAGCTGCCCTGTAGACTTGGCCCTCTTGGATTGCACCCTTTCTACCTCTTGTGTCCTTCTCCTTTGCCTCTGATCGTCCCTTGGTTATAGTTTACGATCATGTCATTTATGTTCTTTATATTACTTTACCTTTACTGTATAGTTTGTGCACAATATGTAATACGAATAACCAGCTAATCAATGGTAAAACTATATCAGAATCATCCCTGGCTTGGTTCTTCCTTAACCCCTCGGGCTACCACCCGTGATAGGATAATCCCTAGCTAGGTGATTCTTCCACCCCTCAGGCTACCACCTATCAATAAACAACATACTTTACTTTATCTTTTAATTACCTTTGAGGTGAATCCTTTGGTGGTCACAATATTGGAGCTGTAGGGCTGTATATGTAGCATATAATGTACATAATCATATAAGACAATATGACAATGAAAAGAGTACGTTACATAAATAATGAAATTCGTATAAAATGAAATAACTCATGAACTTTAGTTAGCAACAGGAAACCATATAACTTAGTATCCACGTACGTATGTAGATTTAAAGGTGATTATGTATGGGAGCATATGAACATTTGAAAGAGTAGAGACACAGTTAATAGTTGTGTCGGAGTTGGTAAGTGCCTTTATGTACCAAGGAAGAATCTAGATTTCATGCCAAGTAATACGAAATCAAGTAGCCTTACATACCTCATTGTATGACCTCGTTATTACCTCGAATTAACCTTACCTTCCTCTAAATGTTTATATACAACATAGTAGGTGATAAAACTAGCATTAGCACCAATAGATACATCTTGGCAGCCCAATAACATAAAAAAAAAACATATAGGCAGCAAACGGGTATTTATAAACCTGAGCGTATTCCTTCAATCTTTCGGCCCCTAATCATATTTTATTACACACATTCAAATGTACACATCATATGAAGCCTGTATTAGTGTCACAATAGTCTTACAATAGCCTACAAAGCATAACACATAACAATTCTATACAACCTACAAATGGATAGCATAACGTTGCCTCCCTTCGCTACATTTCGACTTCGACAATTCCAAACCTGTTCCAACTCTAACCAAACTTTTCGAACAATATATATACAAAAAAATATCCTTGAACCGGTGTCATAATAGTAAAAATCAATCATTAAGAATGTAAGTCAATAGCCTTCCATCCAACAGCGACAAGTTCATACTAAGAACACAATTGCAACATCATATAAGTACTCACTTTTGTGGACTGTAAACGTGGTGAAGCAGCCTGGCTTCATTACTAAAAAACCAACCATTATCTAATATAGAAGTATTACTTCATAATACAGCCAACAAAGTTTAGAAAAGCCTCTTAATTAATAAGAAAAATTGTATAACAGTCCTTAGAATATAAGATGTCCAGAATTTCCAGCACAACAAACTAGCATGTACTTTTTGTTTTTGATGAAGAAACTATACTAAATACACAACTATAATTGTTTAACTTTGCCTTCAAGATTCAGGTTTCCTTCAAGAACCCTAGAGGGTTGTGTTAGCTGCTTTGTAAAGTGAAGTAAGAAGAGAAAGATAAGTCTTTAGGATGCTGAAATTTTTCTTCGAAGTGAAATGACTTAAGGGCTGTTTTGAGCCCTTTATAAAGTGTCTTTTGGCTGACTTACTCTTGAACTTCTAACCACCTAATACCACATATTATTAATCTGCTTATGCAGAAACTTGTTCCTTATTGGGTCTCAAAGTTGATGGGCTTGGGCTGCCCATTTTACAACGTTCTCTTCAGTTAGTTTGGGCCCAATTAGCCAAGTGGGTTGTGGTACACTTAGGCCCTTTTATTATACTTCTTAGGCTGAAAATGTAGTCCATTTATGATGCTAAAACATGTTCTAAATTCACACCCTTAAAATGGACTTTATTTATAGTCAGACTTGGACAAATTCGACGTCGAGCCTCATCTCCGTTTAGCTAACAAATTTAAGCTAAGCAAGTAGGTGACTCACCTTCTAGCTTACTAAGTCCTACAAGCACCTCAATTCTAGTACTTCATTTAAGGCCATGATTTCCTCAATTTAACACAAAACATATATACACTCGACCCTCTTAAGAGTTAGACGCATATACCCCCTATAACATAAGATCCGAGCACTTTTAAATATGGGAGCTAATTTGACCCAACCATATCATGTTTTATTTGCATACTAATATTGTATGATGTGGCGTATTACATGCTTGGTCGGCAATGATGGCGTGCCAAATAATTATTATCTATTATCTAAGTCAACCTCCCCTTGGTTAGGCTCTGTTTATTAGACGAGAACACATCAATCAAATAATGTCATCTACTTCCCTTTTGCTCTTCGTCAGTACCTTGGTCGGGATTGTGATAGTAGGTGGGGTTTGGTGTTGGACACAAGCAAACTATAATAATGATGAAGGGAAATAGATAACACATGCAAAACCCCAATCATAGAAATGCAAGAAACTAAGGTCATCTCAACGTCAACTCCCCATAGTTTATATAACCTAAAGTTGTGGGTGCTTAATTACTCATGGCTAAGGTGAAACACACAAGAATGCAAATAAGAGACATAGTTGAGAGCTTTACCAATACCAATGAAGAAAATAGGCACCACAAATTGCAAACCCATATGCTTGATTAATCAACAATGAGAACAACACAAGGTTTGCAATCTCCAGAATGGATTTTTTAAGAGAGAACAATAAACTACTCTAGAAAAAACTAAGAAAAGATTCAAAATGTAATTCTCAATAATCTACTGATCGAACTCCTTCTAAAAACCTAACTTAAACTATGGATAATATCTACAAAACAATCCTAGAATATACACAGAAAAGATAGCTGGCAGCTGATAAGTTACGCAGGTATGACTCATAGGATGACCTACTAGTTGTAGTTGGGGTCTCGTATTAGGTTCTTGGCATCTTTAACTAAACTGGTACAACCTATAGGTATGAGTTGTTGCTTGCGCTATGACTCGTATATTGGTATCGTAGTCTTGGTCTTCAATTTTTGGTCCAACATCTTGGCTCTCTGATTCTTGTGACAAGTCGACTTATACGAGTCCAAGTGTAACTTTACGACTGGTATGATAGCCTCGTAGGGGTGACCTCCATTTAGCATTTTTCTGAATTTTGGTCTCTTATTCTTGCTACAATATCACCCTACGACTGGTAGGGTGAGATACAACTCGTAGGTGGACTCGCAAGGCCTATGCTTCAGCAAAATCTACAAATTTTCTTCAAAATCATGCCAACCTCACTTTTGTTTGCAAAATTAACAAAAAACACATCAAAACACTAAAATGTTGCATTAAGAACTCATAAAATCCCTTATTTCAGGCACCAAATATATTGTATTTTGACAGCACATCAACACCCTAAACTTAGAATTGTTGCTTGTCCTTAAACGATGACTCAATCTATGCAAACTAATAGAAATACATAGCAACTATACTAATGGCATATATATCAGCTGCTCTGATCTAGGCACCCAAGTTCTATTTTCAAAACAGGGTTGAAAAGTTATTCAGCAAATAAGAACATAGTGAGAGACCTAATAATCCAACTATGACAAGAAAAGGAACATCAACCATCCATAATAGCTTGTATACTCATATGCTACTCAAGTAGTGTAAATGCCCTCACTGGAAATAAGTCCCTCTCACTCACTTAATAACATTTGGAATTCAAAGACTGAGGAAGCATTCTCACTCTCATAATTGAAATTCAATGCATACGGACTAACACGATAAGCTTGCCTCTATACTTATTTCTGGCTTGGTCATAAAGTGGAGTTGGATCACTTTAGGACTTATAGGCTTGTAGCATAGGTTCAGGGTGCTTTGGTATGGTATCTTGGGCAAGTAGTGACTAAAACCTATCCTTGAACCATGCTTACCAACACTTTTTGCTTTCATAATCCTACCCATTTTTAATCTGTCCACCTAACTCCTGTTTTGAACTTTTCTCGAGTGCTTTCTTTCTCTTTTTCAACTATACCTCGATTTCATACTCATTTTTGCTATTTTTTTTCTCAACTCAAGGCACTTTTATTTTATTTTTCTTAACTCAAATCATGCTTTTTCATTTCTTTCTTGATTTCCTAACTAACCACCTTATTATTATTACTTTACCACAATAAGGGCGGCCACCCTCAACATAGGCTTTTAGTATTAGGTGAAGTACATGATATCTATGCCTCAAACAAGGGCCACTAGCTCAGCCACCCTCAACATTGGCCTTTGGCCACAATCAAGATTCATATTTTCAAGGATAGACCAGGGCCAATATCAAGTAATTTCATCAAGCAAGGTTAAGCTAGCAAGGTATCAAGAAAGAATAAGTACATGATAAGCTCAAAAGTTATGAACAAGGGATTCACTCACTCATCTGGTGGGTAATTTAGGCTAAAAGTGGTTTCAATTAAAGAATGAAGACCTAAGATCCTTTCCATATCCACCACACCACCAAACCCACTTTAGAGTAACAAGGCAAATTCTGGGTCCATACAAGATGCATGAATACAACAAAATAAGCTCATAGCACACATGTTTGCATCCACAATAAAGTATAGATTCACAGGTCATGCTTTTAGTCTCATCTTACTTTGACAATATTAGAACAAACATTGATGGATACTCAAAAACGTATGAATGCATCAATAATCACAACCTCAAAAATTTTGAGGGTACCCAATTTTTCACCAAAACATTAAAAACACATCTAAAAATTATATATATGCCAATAGATAACACTACTATAAATTTATCCATTAATAACACTGCCTAAACATGCTAGTTCAACAGAAAAGTAAACATCATCAAGGAAAAAGAAGCACGACTAGAAAAACTTGGGATCAAAAATAGGGAAAGTTATGGACTTGAGGCTACTCAGAATTTACCTTAATCCATAACTTCCACCACGCCACCAATATGTGATAATTTGTCCTCAAAGTAAAAACAAAAACTTCAGACGACAAAATGAAAGCATAATATTTATATATAAACATTAAAAAATAATAATTAATAAAACAAATACCTGAAACCAAACCTAAGAATGTTCTCCAACAAAAACATCCAAAAACAAATAGAAAAAAATAATATTGTCTAACACAAGGAAAAAATATCCATGAAGTAAATTAATAGATGGGGTTAAATGAGGTCTAAAATCAAGGTGCATCAAGCACCAGTCTTGGGCTCATCTGTGGGGTCCTTGGGCTGCCTCTCCTCTGTAGCTATACCAGAAGTACCCTTTCTAGGTGGGGTGTGTTTCGCTCACTCTCTCTGAATAGCTGCTAACAAAAGCAACTCCTGTACCACCTCCTCAGGTATGGGCTCCTCCTCCTATTGTGAAGTGCTCTCTAACTTCGACTCTCAACCTGAGTGTGAGAGGGTCATCTGTGGAAAGATGTTATTTGACCCGTCCTTGTTGCCCTGTTGTTCCTCCTCTTCAGGCTGGGAGGAACTACTAACTGCTATGGGTCTTTATGCTGCAAGCACCTAGATCTGGGGTCTATTTGCCTCCGGGTCTACCCCGACTCTTTAGACTTCCACAGGGCCCTCAAATTGTTTAGTTTCAGATGACTCATCCACCAATCTCCCTTAAAATGATTGGATTGCTCGCTTGTCTTTAGGAGGCATTTTATCTGCAGACAAACCAGAAAGCAACATGTCAGTTCAAGATGTTTAATCCACTAAAACACATAACAAAAACCAAGAAACAAAAACAAATAAAAGTAAATATTCACTGATGCAACTATAGATTTGTAGATAAGAGTGCAGTTATGACTCGTAGTGTGATCTACAAGTCGTATACTACCCTCATAGAACCAATATGCCTTCAAAAATACTTTCTGATTCTAGATATGAGACACAGTTAAGACTCATAGGGTGACCAATGAGTCATAGTTTGGGCTCATAACTATATTCAGAACCATTGTTCAAATTACAGGTAAGCTTAAGAGACCCTCACTATAAGCCATAATAGGCACTACAAGTCATATGTGAGTCTCATATGAGAAATTTTAAGGAACTACATATGACTGATGTTTGCTATGAGGGACCCTTACCACTCGTAGAGGAAGCTATGAGTCGTAGATGTGCCTTATAGCAGAATACAGAAGGCATCGATGGTGCCTAAATTTTTGCACAATAACCATAAATGAAACACAAAGTTTAAACCAAGTTGGGTTATAAGAGCAATCTAGAATTCATGGTAAATAAGCAATTCCATACTAATTATTAGAAATTCAAAATGATCCTCATCCCTAAGAGTCAAAACTAATTCCACATTACGTCAATGACAGAAAAAACAACATATTTTCTAAACTCTTACTTGACAACCATAAAATATTTCAAGGGATGCAATTCCATACATATCAATTTAATCAAACCCCATAAATTAAAGCATAAGCATCACTCCCATATCTCCTAAATTTCAACTCTAAAAATTAATCAGACCACGTATGGGCAATAATCACACAATACATCCCATAAATCATGAATTTCACATTAATCATCACCCATCCAAGAAGTTCAACACAATTAGGTTCACAACTAACTATTCAAAGCCTAAAAGCCCTAGATTACTAGTCTAGTTCAATAATCACTATATGAGACGATTTGACATGATTAAATAAGGCAAACACTTATATAGTGAACAAACTCACCATAAAAGATTTCAAAATTTAACCACAGATCTTACCGATCAATTGGAGAAGTTAAAAAAAGTGAAGAAAATCAAAAATCAAGCCAAAGCCCTAGAAATAGTTCCTTCACCAGAATCTTCGCCAAAAAATGACGTAGGTAGCCAGAATTTTTCTGAGAAAAATGACATGGGTAATGGAGAGGGTATTATCGTTGATTTTTAGGGTTTATGATTGACAATAGGGGTCAAATGTCATTTTGAACCCTTGTATAATCAAATTGAGTCAAATTTTAAAGAATCTGTATGTTGGGGCTACGAGACCACGACTACGAGTTGTAGGCTGTCCTATGACTCATAAGTCCTAGTCTCGTAGCAGACCCAACACTTATAAAAATTTTAAAATCATACCTGGGCACTATGAACCCTATTTATGACTCATAGGGGACCCCATGAATCGTAAGGTTGGCTCATAGTGTATGTGCCAACTTTTGATACTCACTGATTCTCTCTAAGAGGCATGACTATGAGTTGCAGTGAGGAATACCACGTATAGGCCTGATCATACTGGCTGCTCAAGCACTATTTTTCAGATCTTCAGTAATTCAATTCTCACCTGCAAACCAAATCTCAAAACATAACAATTTTCCAAAAAGATTATAACTGCACCAATTTGTTTCAATCATAAAGACAAACTCACACCTTCTACCTAAGAATCTCAACAATCAAAAACACTTAAAAATAATCCAACAATTATCAAATATGCTTGGGTTGCCTCCTAAGAAGCACCTTGTTTAACGTTGTGGCTCAATATTGTCACTATCCTTTATCAACTATTATTGAGGTTCCGCACCTCACTCTTGTACTCATTTGGGTGTTTCATGGAGTGGCGAATATTGAACATGACCTCTGCATCATTAACCCTAAATCGCAGTTGACTTGAATCTGTATCCACTAGGGCTCTCCTAATGGCCAGAAATGGTCTCCCTAAAATGATGGGCACCAAAAAATCAACTTTGCAGTCGAGGATTACAAAATCTGCTGGAAAGATGAATCTTTCCACTTTAACAAGCATATCCAAAAGGATTCGTTCCAACTTTTTAATGGTTCAATCTACCATAAGAAACCTCATTCTTATCATGGTAGGAGTATCAAGGCCAAGCTTTTTCAATACCGCAAGAGGCGTTAGATTGATGCTTGCTGCTAAGTCACACAATGCTCTTGCAAACTCGACATCACTACTAGTGTAAGGGATGGTGAATGCACTGGGGTCCTCTCATTTTCGAGAAATACATTTGGTCATAATCGCACTACATTGTTGGAGTTCATGCAAGAACTCTTGACTCAAAGTACATTTCTTGGTGACCAAATCCTTCATATATTTGGCATACCCGGGAATTTTCTCCAAAGCTTCTTGAAGGGGAATGTTGATGGAGAGTTGCTTCAACATCGAGAGAAAATGTTTGAATTTACCCTCCTCCTTTCTCTTAAGCCTTTAAGGGAAAGGAGGAGGAGGTTTGGGAATTGATTTCAATTTCTAATGCTCTCTTATCTCTTCTTGTTGCATCCTAACAACCTTCAAATCTTTTCCCTCAACCTAGACTTCACCACCAAGGACCTACTCATCAACTTCATCCATAATTATAGGTATAGGGGTACCTATGGTGCTCTTGCCACTCCTCATCATCACCACCATGCAATGCCCTTTATTCTTTAGGTTTTGAATTGTAATGCTTGGTAGGGTACCCTTTTGGCGCTGATTCAATTGTTAAAAAACTTGTTTGAATTATTGCTCTAGTTACTTGATTTCCATGGAGTGAGACTTAATTTTCTAGTTAATACTTGAAATATCTGCCTTCATTCCTTTTAAGGTCCCATCTTAATGGTCTCCTCTCTTCAATAATTTTTTGAACATTTTTTCGATCCATGAGTTGCTTGATCTGGAATCATGATTGTGTGGTGGCATATAAGGACCATTCCTGTAGCCCTTTTTCTCCCATATTTTGTGTTTGGTACTCTCTCTCTCTCTCTCATAGTGTCCATCTCGACTATATCTATACATCCCATCATGGGTGAAGTTCCGACCTTGATTCCCAGAACCTTGCGTCCAATATTCCAAATTGGACCCTTGGGGTTTGTTCAGGAAACCCGTTGCTTGGTTGCTTACAAAACATGCATACTTATCAAAGAATCGATTAGCATAGGTAGGTAGGGACCTTCAGAGGATGGTGCATGACTACCTTGACACTTGCCTGATTTTGCTTTAAAACCTAGTCCATACTTATGCGAAGCTGAGTTAGTTGCTCCATGATCTCTTCGTTTACCTTTGCTTGCTCATTATTTATGTTAACCGCACAAGAGGGTTCATCACACGTAACTCCTGTTATCCCCATGATTGATTTATTTTGACCACTTGTTCCATTCTTGCGGCTATCAATGCAAAAGGATGGTCTAGGAACATGCCTCCCATAATCGTTTCGGCGCTAGCTTAACTATTCTCATCAAGTGCCCTACAAAAAATTTCAACCAAGGCATCGTCAATAATCTTGTTGATTAGTGACCATCCTTAAGCATTTAGTAAACGTTTCCCATGTTATGCTAATAGAATCAACCAATAATTGCTCAAAGTTGTTGATTTGGTCCTTGATTTTCAACTTATTAGAGCTTGGGAAATATCTTCTAACGAATACTCTCTAAAGTTCAGCCCAACTTGTGATAGTACCAGGAGAAAGCTCAGAAAACCATATAGCTGCATTGCCAGTCAATGATAGTGGAAACACTGTCAAACCAATAGCATCAAGAGAAAGGTTTTGTGTCCTTATGACACTCTTGCAAATAAATACCATATTTTGAAGATGGCGGTGGGGATCCTCCAAAGGTAGCCCTGTGAATAATCCGCCATTTTAGAGAATTTGGAGCAATCCACTCGATAATGTGAACTTAGTATCTGCCAAAAATGGAGGTAGTACTATAGCACCAGTAACATCCATAACCATAGGGGTCAATCTATATTGATTAAATCCACAAGCATTTTCATTGAAATCCCTGAGTTGTGGCCTGTTACCCCTTTATGGTAGGATTCTCCTCTCTTCCTATATCATCGTTCATATTCGTATTCTCCTTAATGACGATATCTTTATTCATTTTAGCCATTCTGGTTGGTAGTCTATGGATCTCCAAATCGAGTGGAGCTAAGGGATTACCTTTGGCTCCTTATGTTGGGCATACAACCAAGTATGCCTTGCAAATAAAATCAAATAGCAAAAACAAAAACCAAAGTAAAATACAAAATACTCTAGCAATTAACACTAGAAATAACTAATAGTGAAATCAAATCAAAACCTTGTCATATTCACCGGCAACGATACCATAATTTTTGATGATATTCATGGTCTAATAAGAAAGCGATCATTGTCAGTAATTAACCTAACCAAGGTTAGGATTGACTCCACTGAGAATATAGGGCTTGATTACAAGCTTTCATAACTAATCATTTCTAGTATTTATGAGTAAAACTCTAAATAGAGAGGGGGTTTGTATTTCAAAAACAAAATAAAGCTACCACTACTATAACGTGAGGAAACACTCAATTTTAGGGACAACTTGGGAATTGTGTTCCGCATGGTTCGTCGATTTGATTACCCTAGATAACATAAATATAATTAGTGATTTGAATGGAGGATGGTAACTTAGGTTCTTCCAGCCCTCTTTTGAAGGTGAAGGTCGAATTTCACCATGGCGCTTGGTTAGCAACCATGGCATGCCAACTAGCCATTACACATTATCCCAGTCAGTCTGTCCTTGGTTAGGTTTCGCTGATTGGATGAGAACATATCAATCGAATTCTGTCACCTTCTTCCCTTTTCCTATTCGTCACTACCTTGGTCGGGATCGTGATAGTAGGCGGGGTTTGTGTTCGCCACCACCAAACAACAATTATAATGAAGGGAAATAGATAATACATGCAAAACCACAATCATAGAAATGCAAGAAACCTAGGTTATGTCAAGGTCAACTACCATGGTTCCCACACCCCTAAGTTGTGGGTGCTTAGCTACTCATGGCTAAGGCAAAACACACAAGAATGCAAATAATAGACTTAGTTGAGAGCTTTATCAATACTAATGAGGAAAATAGGCACCACAAATTGCATACCCACAAGCTTGATTGATAAACAATGAGTACAAGACAAGGTTTGCAATCCACAAAATGGATTATTTTAGAGAGAACAATAAACTACTCTAAAAAAACTAAGAAAACCTTCAAAATGTAATTCAATAGTGTACTGGTCAAACTTCTTCTAAAAATCTAACTTAAACTATATATAGTATTTACAGAATAACCATAGAATGTACATAGAAAAGACAGTGGACAGCTGATAAGTTATGTAGGTATGACTCCTAGGACGACCTACGAGTTGTATTCGGGGTCTCATATCAGGTTCTTGGCATCTTGGACCAAACTAATATGACCCATAGGTACGATTCATTGCTTCAGCTATGGCTTGTATGTTGGTCTCGTAGTCTTGGTATTCAAGTTTTGGTCTATCATCTTGAGTCTCTGATTCTTGCGATGAGTCAACTTATACGAGTCATAGTGTTATTTATGACTCTTATGATGGCCTCGTAGGGTGACCTCCACTGAGCATTTTTCTACATTCTAGTCTCTTATTCTTGCTATGATATCACCCTACAATTGGTAAGGTGTGCTACAACTCGTAGGTGGGCTCACAAGGCCTATGCTTCAGCAAAATCTACAAATTTTCTTCAAAATCATGCCGACGTAACATTTTTGTAAAATCAACACAAAAACACATCAAATACTTAAAAGTCACATTAAGAACACATAAAATCCCTTGTTTCAGGCACATAATATGATGTATTTTGATAGCGCATCATCTTCCCAAGGCTTTGATAGCCTCTTTTCTACTTTTCAAAGTTATAGGACCTGAACATTACATTGCAAAACATGATGAGCACCACATTCATACATGGTCCAATTACAAGAAAAGAAAGAAAAACAAAAAGTAACAAACCAAAAACTAAGAGACTAAAGCACAGAAAAGGTATCACTAAACCAACTGCAGATTTGTAGATACGAGGCATAGGTATGACTCGTAGGATGGTCTATGAGTTGTACAATAGTCTTGTAGTTCTAATGTTCCTAAAAAATAATATTCTGATCATATATATGAGGCTCAGGTATGACTCATAGTTTGACCTATGACTCATATCCTAGGCTCATAGTAGGTATTAGAATAAAACTCAGAACAAGGCAGGTCTGATGAGTCCCTTACTACGATTCATAGTAGGCACTACAAGTTATAGGTGGGTCTGGTATGATAAGTGTTAAAGAAACATATATGATTGTAGCCTCCTATGAGGGACCACTATGACTCATAGGGTAAAGTGTGAGTAGTAGGGGGTCCTCGTAGTAGGAAATGAAGGCACATATGGTGATTATATCCTTCCCACAAAAACCATGGATCCTTGTCTAACAAAAATAAACAACACCGCAGTAAGATTTTATGCATGGAGTAGGCACGTAAAACAAACACAGCCTAGACCTAAACATAATGAACCAAATCTAAACTCATCTCAAGAAAAATCTATTTAGGCCCACCACCTTTAAATAATATGTCTCAATCTCAATCGAGAAATACCTGAGCACAATTTGTCCCTACACTCATAACAAGCAAAACCAATATAAATACATAGGAGTTACAGTGTGGTTCAAAATAGACCTAAGCAAGGGCATCTCAGAAAACATTATATAACCACTTCAGTACATGAACAACAAATAGATATGGGAAGATCTCCAATATCAGAGTAATCAAACCAGAGTGTTCGAACAATACAAAACAATATATTGTATTTTAAATTTGAATAACCATAGTTCTCACATGTCAACAACTGTTCTCTAATGGGTAGTTCCCATATCACCATTATTCCCACAATCATCAAATAATTTGTGGAATCCACAACTTGTGCAAGCATAATTTAACCACCAAAGCATACCAATTAATAAAGTGATATACAAATGGATGCTCCGAGAAGGAAAAGGGAATGCCAAAACCTAGAGAGAGATAATCACTGGAAAAGTTGACCGAAAAGTGACCTGGGTGATCGGAACACTGATTGGAATAGAGAGGGGAGATGATTTGGGAGAAAAATATGCGAGTTAGGGTTAGAAATGGAGAAATATAACCCATCAGGTCAATACTTCAAAATATACATATTAGGGCTACAAAACCCCAACTACGAGTCATAGGGCCTCGTACGACTCATAGGTCTTGGTCTCGTAGCAGCCATTAGTACTTAGAAAAATTAGGATTCATACTTGGGCACTACAAACCACAGTTATGACTTGTAGAGAACTTAATGAATCATAAGTTTGGCTCATAATGTGTGTGCCAACCTCAATTCATCATTATCTACCTCTATGAGGCATGACTATGAGTCGTAGTCTGCACTATGACTCTTAGGCCTAATTGTAGAGACTATTCCTAATGCAATTCTTTTCAAATCCTTAGTTCTTGGTTTATACCCGCAAACCACACCTCAAGATACTCTAGTGTCACGAATAGAACAACTGATCCAATATCTTAATCATCAAAACAAATATCAACCTACTACCTAGCAATTCAAACATTGAAATTAAACTTAAAGCAAGCCAAAAGCATAAAATATACTTGGGTTTCCTCCCAAGAAGCGCCTTATTTAACGTTGTGGCTTGACTTTGTCATTGTGTGTACTCAGACTTTCTAAAGATCTGGTTAGCCCTTATCACCACTTCTATGATCTCTCCTTCTATCCTTTTGAATACCCTCCAACTATTGATAGTCCTGCTGAACTCGGCCATCGATCTTTTGAATTTCCATAGCTTATCGATCCATCTTGTAATTCACCTTGATGAAATCAAACTTAATTTCTCGAAGTGTTTCTTTTTGCTCATTCACTTTCTTCATAAGTTGTTCAAGCATGCTCTCAACTTTGAAAGGTTTTTCTGTAACCCATTATTGATGTGGTAGCTTAATTCAACTGACCACACCATACCTTTTTACATTACTAGAGCCTTCTTTTGATGTACTAAAGATAGCAACTAGTTGGTCTTGATATGATTGGTACACTTGGATAACTACATACAGTTTTTCTATGTACTCAGTGACTTCATTAAACTGTTGTCTCAAAAATGCCCAATAGTCTCTCCCAGATAAGGTATTAGCATGCATTTTTGGTTTGGACCTCAGTGCTTGGTAGAAGGTTTCCTCTTGTTCATCATCCAGTAAACCATGATTTAGCCTTATCCTTACACACGCTTTATGTGTATCCCAAGTTGTACCCAAAGTCTCTCTTGGAACTCGTCGAGAGTTAACAATCATATCTAGTAGTGGATGATTGTTAGGATACTTGCAAAAGATCATGAGAAAGATTTCTTGCTCTTCTCCCCAGTTAGAGAAAATATCAGGTGGGAGGATAGACTACCACACCGCAGCTTCATACCTAAGAATCATGGGGTCTTCGGACTGCTACTGATAAAGCATGACATGATGCTGTAACGATTCAAAAAAATCACCTATGATGACAAGCTTTTGTTTAGGCATTGTGATTATCAGCCTACAATTTGTTGCTTGAGCTGAATCTTTACATACTCTCCCTTGGATACCTGTAAACAACACTAAACAATAAAAACCAAAAATAAAAGTAAAATACAAGAGAATCTAGAGATTAATACTTGAACTAACTAATAGTGAAATCAAGTCAAAAACCTAGCCGTATTGCCTGACAATGACGCCATATTTTTTGATATTCATGTTCCAATAACGAAGAGGTCACAGTTAGCAATAAACCACACCGGAGGTTAGGGTCGAATCCAAAGGAAGTACAGGGCTTGACTGTATATATCCAGTATCAATTATTTCAAGCATAGATTACTAAAGACTCTAACAAGGGGGGGTTTATGATTCAAGAACAAAACTAAAAATAAACACTACACTAATTATGCGGGAAGTCAATAAAATTGGGGAACAACTTGGGAATTGTGTTCCCCAATATTCATTGACTCAATTATCCTAGACAACATAACTCTAATTAGGAATTCACATGTAGGACTGTAACATAAGTTCTTAAATTCATCTTGTGAAGGTGAAGATTGAATTTCACCTTGGCGCTAGTTTGACAACTATGTTGTGCCAACTAAATATTACCCATTGTCCCAGTCAACCTCTCCTTAGTAAAGTTTGGTTGATTAGATAAGAACACATCAATCGAATCCTGTCATTTACTTCCCTTTTCCTATTCATCACTACCTTGGTCGGGATCATGATAGTAGGCGGAGTTTGGTGTTTACCACTACCAAACAACAATCAAAACAAAGGGAAATAAACAATACATGCAAAAATCACAATCAAAGAAATGCATAAAGTCTAGGTTATTTCAAATCAGATACTCATGGTTTTCACAACCCCAAGTTGTGGGTGCCTAGCTACTCACGGCTAAGGCAAAATCAACAACAATGAATGTAAAAGGTATAGTTGAGAGTTTACCCAAAACAATGAAGAACAAAAACACTTTTAAGTTGGAAACCACAAGCTTTGATAATTGGAAGATAACTACAATGTGATTTTCCAAACTCCCAAAGTGGGGCTTCAAATTAAAAATAGAAATCTACACAAAACACTAGATATATTCTAGAGAGAATATTCAAAGTGGAATATCTAAAATATTCAAGTCTACAGCCTCATTCTGAAACTCTATCATTAAGTATTTATACTATTTATAATTTCACCCTAAAAAATAAATAGAAAAGACAACTGGCAGCAGATACATCACACAGGTATGACATGTAAGGTGATCTGCGAGTCATAATTAGGGTCTCATGGTCAGCATTTGGCATCGTGGACTTAACTGTTATTACCTATTGATACGATTCTTTGCTTGGGCTACAACTTGTATGCTCTTTTTGTATTTTATGCCTTCAGTTCTCGATCAAAACTTTTAGCTCATTGTTTCTTGCAAAGATCCCACCTATATGAATCATAGTAAGATCTACAACTTGTAGAGTGGCCTCGTAGGGCTAACCTCCCCTTAGCAGATTTCTAATTTTGCTTATTGTTTCTTGCTACGACTCATAGGATGGCTCATAGGTCTTGCACTAAAGTAAAATCTGCAATATTCTCCCAAAACTATGTCAACCTATATTTTCTATAATAACAACATAAAAACACCTAAAAGTCATAAAAAGTTGCATAAAAAACTTGCAAAATCACTTGTGTTTGGCGCCAAATGTGATGTATTTTGATAGCACATCAGAAAGAAAAAAGGTAACAAAACCCCAAGATTAAATAATTAGGGTAGTTATGGACCAAAGTTAGTTAGACTTCACTGAGGCCCATAACTATTGACACCCCATCGAAAAAAAGGTGCATTGTAACCAATGCACACAATTAAAGAGAAAAAATTATTATCGGTCCAAAAGTGTACTTGGGCGCCGAAGCGCCAATCTCCACAATGGGTTGCCTCCCAAGCAGCAACTGATTATTATTACGGTACGATATAGATTGCTTGAGTACCCAGACTTGCTCAAGGTCCTATTCTTCCACAGTTTTTATTTCTTCCACATTTCCAAGGCATGGCTTAACTCTTTAGCCATTTACCTAAAACGTTTCTCCATTTCTTCTCTCTAATTCAATAGCTCCACGATCAAATACTTCTACTACTTTAAAGGGTCCTAACCATTAGGTTTTAAGCTTCCTAGAGAACAACTTTAGTTTAAAATTATATAGTAGCACCAAGTTCCCTAGTGCAAATTGATGATTCTCTATGCGATGATCGTGTTGTAGCTTCATTCTTTGTTTATACAAGGCTGAGGTCTTATATGCCTTCAAACGAAACTCACCAAGCTCATTAAGTTGGCTCAACAGAGAGTTTGCTGCATCATTCCAATCTTGATTTAACTTCTTTTG
>JAOTQJ010138542.1:18439-39995 GCA_025642045.1 Solanum sejunctum | reverse complement strand
CACTAAATGACAAAAGCCTAAGGTCCTTTTCAAATCAACCACATCACCAGACCAATATTAGAGTAACAAGGCAAGTTTTGAGTCAGTAGATGATACATGAATGCGGCAAAATAAGCTCACATCACAAATGGAATTGCATATAAAATCAAGTATAGACTCATAGGTCATGCTTCTAGCCTCAAATTACTTTACATTATCAGAACAAACATCACTAAATAATCAAATGCATGATTGCATCAAAAACCAACAATCTCAAAAAACTTGAGGGTACCGAATTTTCAATCATTCAAAAACATTTCAATATATATATATATATATGTGTGTGTGTGTGTGTGTGTATTCCAAAAGATAATAACTACTATATATATGTAAATTATCTACATTACCTAAACATGACGGTTCAACAGAAATTAAAGATCCTCAAGCAAACAGAAACACGACAAGAAAACCTTGGGATCAAAAATGGGGGAAGTTGTAGAGTCGAGGCTACTTAGACTTCACTTTATTCTATAACTTCCCACACCCCCTCAAACTAAAATACTTTGCCCTCAAAGTAAAAACATGTATGAAAACCAAATAATGGAAACATATATATATATATATATATATACACACACACATTAAAAACCAAACTTTTAAAACTAACATCCAAAACAAAACAAAAACAAGATTTAACAGAAAACATTTGAACAAATCCAAAACCAACATACCGAAAACATTATCCATAAAAAGAACATAGTATCCATAGATAGAAAACATGTGTTGGGGTAAAACTCAAATGCCATAGTGCTCAAGCACCAGCATTTGTCTAATCCTAGGGGTCATGATCTATGATCTCATGCTCTGGAGTCTAGGCTGCAGTGGCGTGTGAACTGCCCTCTCCCGATCAAATCCGCCACTACCGCTCCCTCTATATTGTTGCCAGAGCTAGAGAATCCTACATATCAGGTATTAGGTCCTCCCCCGATACTACTGGGTCATCAAGTCTGGGCCTCTTTTGGCTCTTATCTGGGTCATCCATCTAGAGCGGCCTTTTCCTGTGGACATGTAGTGGTCAACTAACCAGTCAAAACCTCATCACCCGCCGGTACCACCTCCAAGACTACAATAGAGGCTGCTAACATCTGCAATTAGTCGGCCTCGAACTTGGCAAACTCCTTTGTCACTATGCACATGTCAATAGGTAGAGCAACCCCAAGCCTCCACTGGACTCTTTGTTCGAATGCATCTACCCGGGCATCCACCGCTCTAACTCTCTCATCTACTAAATTGCGAGCAAATGCCTTTTCCCTCTCCTCTGAGTCCTGAACAGTTTAGATGACCCATGGTCTGACTTGAGCTGCTAAAGCTTGTAGCTTGAGCTCCATTGTGGCTAGCTTGTGCACTAGTGCCTGAAATGCAACAGTAGAAATAAGAGAATCAACCTGCATAGTGGATGATGCTAGTGTGGTAGTATTGGAAGATGGTGTCGACTCAATCTTAGTAGCTGGGAAAGTCTCTGAAGTATTTGGAGTAGTACCAGTGGTGGCTAGAGTTGGACACTAAACAGGGAATGGATCTGGGATCGCTAGAGGAACTGCACATGGTAGGGCCAACTGGTTCTTATCAAGATTTATCAAGTTAGGATCCATGGTACGTGTAGCCTTTATATGCTGGTCCCAATGGGGGTCGACATGAACACCTGCTGCATTGCATAAACAGTGGATAAAAATGGGGAATGACAGTGAGATGCTCATCCAGACAGCGCACTCATGAATTTGCTAAGAGATAATCTAAGCATAATCTATCTCATAACCAACTAAGATATTGGTTAATAACACGGCTCGCTCAAGGGTGATCACATTATCCATGAAAGTGGGCGAAATATGCCAAGGGATAATTTACCACTAGAACTTAGCTCAAAAAAAAAGGTGGGCTTTCACTATCAGATCAGCATAGTTTGTGACCCACGTCGGCTTGAAGCCCTCCTCACATATCTGACCAGAAATCCACTACATCAGCTTGATTTTGGCCCCAACATATTTTTCATTCACCACTCTCCTCATTTTAGCAATGCAACCATCATACTCTGCGATGGACTGAGGCACTCTATAGTTGGGCCCAAACTAAACCTGTTGGATTATCTCCTCTGAGATATTAACTCTCTAACCCTTGAATAAAACCACTCGTAAGTGAGTCTGCTCATTTGGTTCCTTGTTCTTCAGCAAGCCTCGGCAAAGTGTCGCAAGATAGGCTGCATAAAACTCACGGACTAAGTAAGAGGCATACTTGCCCAACTGTTGTGTGGTCCATCATAGTCCGTATCTATCTATCTTAGCATTGAACCCTGGTACCCTATCCAACCTAGAGTTATTCAGCATAGACTCCTTATGAAACTTCCTAATAGGTTTGCCTTGGCTCTTTCGCTCTAACCCCTATTCATAGGTCTCTTTCATTCTTGCAAACATACCATCTTGGGTTGGTAGGGGGCTCTGATTATATCTCCACTAGCTAGGCCTGTGAGGTGCTTTAAGACTCTGACTCTGACCCCGAATGTGTGGGGGTCATCTATGGCAAACTACTTCCAGGCTCACCTCCATCACCCTCCTATACCTCTTCTTCAGACTAGAATGAACTATTAACTTCCATAGGTGCCTGAACTATATGTGCCTGGGTCTGCGGTACATTAGGCTCGGGGTCTATTCTGACCCTGTGAACATCTATAAAGCCCTTAAATCTCTTAGTCTAGGAGGATTCGTCAACCAACCTCCATTGAAACATCTGAATTGCTCGTTTATCCTTTGGAGGCATTATATCTGCAAACCAACCATATAACAACATGTGAATTTCAAAATACTTGACCAAACAATTTGCACATAACAAAAAATAAAAGAGAAATTAAACATTGAAATCAAAAGAGAAATTTACTAATACAGTTGCAGGTTTGCAGCTACAAGATGCAGGTTAACACCTAGGGTGGCCTATAAGTCATAATTTGGCCACTTATCTCATTCCAGGGACATTTTTGAAATGCCAGTCAGACTCAGAGACCTCTACTATGAGTCATAAGAGATGCTACTAGTCGTAGGTGTGCCTCGAATAAGAAATATGAAGGAACTATAGGTGATTGGTGCCTTCTACGAGGGACCACTACGACTCATAGGGGAATCTACAAGTCATAGGGAGGCCTCATAGATAAAGATAGAAGGAACCTATAATGCCTACTTCATTCCCATAAAAATTACAAATACTACAAATACAAACAAAGCATTGGCAATCATTAGAGCGGCATGTTATCTTTGGCTCACAATTTGACCCACTAAGACATACGGCCATTATAAAAAACATTTTCCAAAAGAATAACATCAATCCCACATTACATCCCAGTAAAACCCATAAACAATGCATCTCCAAACTTACATTTACTATCAACACAACAATTTATTGAGATGCAAGGAGAATTCATACACTATCAATTAAGTCTAACAAGATGAGGCGTATTAACATACACCAATAGTTTCAAAATTCCAATTCCTAAGATAACCTTCACAAGGATCAGACAATAATTAAACTCCACAGTCAAGTGACCATTATTCTTACAACACAACCACCCACACAAGAATTCCAAACAAGGCTCAAATCATTACAGAATCCTCAAAGAACTCAAACCCTAGTTTTTGTTTCTAAACAAAAGCATCATCATAAGGGTGTGAATCCTCATGATGAAACCGAGCACACAATCATATCAAGAATGAAACTCACTACAATAGTATATTAAAATTAACCATGAGGATTACCAAATGGGAGAAGGACTAAACTAGTGCAAAGTAGAGCGAAAGAGATGCTAAAACCCTAGAAAAAGAGAAACTCGCCGAAGTAATCACCTGAAAAAATAAATTACATAGCTGAGATTATGATCAAAATAGTGAAAACAGAGTGGGTTTAGGGATTCAACATTGATTTAAGGTAGGCGAAATGACCCCTTTTATACTAAACTAGGTTAACATTAAAAATCTAATAATCGGGGCTATGAGACCCTGATTACGAGTCATAGGGTGTCCTACAACTCGTTGGTCCCAGTCTCATAGCAAATCTAACAATTGTAGAAAAAGTTGATTTCATACCTGGGCACTATGAACCCCACTTACGACTTATAAAGGACCGTACGAATCGTAAGGTTAGCTTGTCGTATGTGTGTCAACTTTTAAAACTCATAGTTTTCCTCTACAAGGCATGACTACGAGTATTAGTGGTGATTGGGACTCGTAGAGGCTGCTCCAAGTGCCATTTTCTCGCATATTTAGTTCTTTATCTCCACCTACAGACCAAGTCTCAAAACATTGTAATCTTCACAACATCACAACTAAAACAATGTATTTCAAATTTAAAGCAAATAATATGTCACCACCTAAAAGCTTCAAAAACCAAACCAGCTTAGACACAAACTAAAACTCATCACATATGCTTGGGTTGCCTCCTAAGAAGCGCCTTGTTTAACGTCATGGCTTGACTTTGTCATCGTCCATTATAAATAATCATCAAGGGCCCACACTTTACATTTCAACTCATTCGGATGATTCATTGATTGGCAGATGTCAAACATGACCTCAACGTCATTTATCGTGAACTGAAGTTGTCAAAAATTCATATCCATCAAGGCTCTCCCAGTGGTCAGAAATGGTTTTTCAAAGATAATGGATACCTCAAAATCAACCTCATAGTCAAGGATCAAGTAACACCCATATCTTATTAGTATTATTCCTATGCATATGGAACATGATATGAATTGGTAGAAGGAGAGCAAATTTTAAATGTACCTAATGTTTGAACGAGAGGGCTATATTTATGTCTAACGTTTAAGATGAGTGAGTGTATATAGGTTTTCAATCAAATTAAGGAGATCACGGCCTTAAATGAATTGAAAAAAGTGAGGTGCTTGTAGGACTTAGGAGGCTAGTAGGTGAGCACCTACTTTATTAGCTTAAATTTGTTGGCTAGATGGAGACGAGGCTCGACACTGATTTGTCCAAGTCTGATAATCAATAACGTTTGTGTTAAGGGTGTAACTTTAGACCATGTTTTAGCATCGTGAAGAAAAATATTTATAGCCCAATAAGAATAGGAAAAGGTCCAAAGTACATCATAACTTACTTAATGATTTGGGCCCAAACTAAGGATAAAGCGGAAAAATGGGAACCCAAAGCCTATTAGTTTGCAATCCATTAAGGCCCAAGTGAAAGGGGAAAGAAGCTGCATCCCCAGCTTAATAAATTAAGCCTAAAACTGCCTTAGTAAGTCAGCCAAAATGCCCCTTTAAAATGATTTAAAACACCTCTCTTAAGCCATTTTAATTTGGAGGAAATTCTACTTTTCTTGATTATCCTTTGCTCTCTTCCAACGTGTGAAACGTAGCCGTCACAACCTTAAAAGGGTTCCTAAAGCAAGCCTAAACCTTGAAGTTAAAGGTAAGTAATGATACTTGTGTACTTAGTATGGTTGTTTTATGAAAAACAAGAAGTATATGCTAGTTATGCTTGTGTTGGAAATTTGGACAGCATGTGTCCTAAGGATGGTTGTGCACATTTCTGGTTAATTAAGAGGGTTTTATCTTCTTGGTTGGCTGAATTATGAACTAAAACTTATGTTTTTAACAAGGTTTAGTTTTTTAGTGACATAACAAGCTACTGCAATACTTATATAGTCCACAAAAGTGAGTTCTTATATGATATCACATTGTGTTCTTAGTATGAACTTGTGGGCTGGTGGTTGGGAATTATTGTTCCATGACCTCCATCTACTTTTGGGACTATTTTTGGACAATTGTAATGCTGATTGTATGTGCGAATATGTTATATATAGTTTGGTTGAAGTTAAAATAGATTTGCGATAGTTGACTTCAAATGTAGCGAGACGACGTAATGTTATACTGCCTACTTTTATGTTGTGTATAATTATTATGTGTTGTGCTTTGTAGGCTATTATAAGACTGTTATAATACGAAAACATGCTACTCATATGTTGTTTTTTATTGAGATTGGGCTGCCAAGATGTATCCATTGATTGCTAATGCTAGTTTTATCACCTACTATATTGTAAATAAATATTTGGATGAAGGGAAGGTTATCTCCTGAGGTAATAGCGAGGTCGTACAGCAAGGTATGTAAGGCTACTTGATTTCTTATTACTTGGCATATAAACTAGATTATTACTTGGCACATAAAGGCACTTACCAACTCTGACACAACTATTAATCATGTCTACACTTTTTCACATATTCATGTGCTCTTATATATAGTCACCTTCAAATCTGCATACATACGTGGATACCAAGTTACATGGGTTCTTGTTGCTAAATAAAGTTCACAAGTTATTTCATCTCATATACATTTAATTAGTTGTGTAACGTACTCTTTTCATTGTCGTATTATCTTGTATGATTATTTATATGTCACATGCTACATCTACAGTCCTATAACTCAAATATTATTACCACGAAAAGAATCATCTCAAAGGTAATTGAAAGATAAAGTAAAGTATATTGCTTATTGATGGGTGGTAACCCAAGGGGCAGAAGAATCACCTAGCTAGGGTCAATCCCATTATGGGGGTAGCCCTAGGGGTGAAAGGAAAAGCCAAGCAGGGGGAGATGCTGATATAGATTTATCACTAATTAGCTAGTCATTTGTATTATATATTGTGCATAAATTATACAGTAAAGTTAAAAAACAACCTTCTCATAAACATCATCCACAATTACCGGCATATGGGGATCTATGGTGCACTCCTAGTCATGATCGTCATGCAATGCCGATCATTCTTTGTGTTTTGAACCATATTTGTTGGTAAGGTGCCCTTTTGGCATTGGTTCAATTGTGAAGAAACTTGCCCAAATTGTTCTTCCAATTGTTTAATAGTCACAGAATGAGACTCTATTTTTTGGTTTATAATTGAAATGTCTAATTTCATTCCCTTCGAGGTCTCATCTTGATAGTCGGCTCTTTTCAACAACTTGTCAAATATCTGTTCAAGCCTCAAAGTGCTTGGCACAGCATCACAGTTGTGGGGTGGTACATAAGGATTATTTCTATAGCCATCCCTTCTACCCCATTCGACATTCGACACTCTCTCTCTCTTACATAGTAACCACCTTGGTTATCGCTATATACATCATCATGGTTGTAGCTCCGACCTTGATTCCTGGAACTTTGCCTCCAATAGTCCAAATTGGACCCTTGGGGGTTGTTCCAGAAACCCGCCGCTTGGTTACTCACGAAATAAGCATTACACATCCTTGGTCGCGAAAGCAATTAAAATGACAATAAGAGATAAGCATAAACAAGGGGATTTGGGACTAATCTAGTGAGAGAGAAAGAGAGAGTAATACTTAAATATCATAGACGAGTCAAAGCTCAAACATAATACATAATTTTTCCAACAACATCTCTAAACATAGATACTTAGCGAGGGCCAAAACAAGCAACTGGGCTCACCCTCATAGTCAAAGTACAAATAAAGAAGAGAGTATCAATATATAGCATAAGAAATATATACCAACATCCCTGGAATGGAGGACTCAGTAACTAGCTTGAGACACAATCGTACTATCCATATCATGTAGGTATAGAGTACGCATTAGTATGTTTTCATGTACTAAGTATGTAGGATGCAATGCAACAAGAGATAGGAAACTCAGTCAAAATGCATAATAATACTTAATAGATAGCATAGTAGCAATATGACATGTATGAAGGATGTTTGAATTAAAACATGCTTATATAGAACATATTACGTAGATATGAAGAAACCATCATCATGGACCAAGTAACTAGTACTCGGAACGCAATGCTTAACACCCCCTTAGTAGTGATCGAGGTATCCACCCCTCAACAAGGTTAATAGACTTAACACCCTTCATTAAAGTGGTCAAGGTATCAACCCTTCAACAAGGTTAATGTACTTAACACCCTCCATCAAAGTGGTCAAGGTACCAGCCCCTCAAGAAGGTTAATGAACTTAACACCCTCCATCAAAGAAGTCAAGGTACCAACCCCTCAACAAGGTTCATGGACTTAAGACCCTCCATCAGAGTGGTCAAGGTACCAACCCCTCAATAAGGTTAATGGACTTAACACCCTCCATCGAAGTGGTTAAGGTACCAATGCCTCAACAAGGTTATGGTCAAAGTGTAACACTATAGAAGCTTATCATGAAACTAACACATATCAGACATACTTTCATCATCATAAAGTTATATATCTCGAATGCCAAGCATTAGAATTTCAACAACTCAAGAATCATAAATCTGACATTTTATCAAACACTTGGTGAGTGTGTAGTGTTAGTGTAAAATCATGCAATTCAAGAGTAAAATCATGCTATAAAATTCAGTGTAAAACCATCAATCCATACTCAGTAACACCCTCAAGCAATAAACATCAAATTCCTTTATCAAATCTCACAATAGATCTTAGATTCATATCTCAAAACATGCTAAAACAGTTACAATTTCATAAACCCTAAAATAATACGCAGTGAAATTCATCATAAGTAAGATCCATGAGTTAATCAACTTTAAATCATGTAATTTAGGGTAAAACAAAGCTTGGGTATCATGGGTAAAAGGAATCCATGAAATAAACCCACATACCTTAGCTTTTGGAGAATGCTTGAAGAAGATTGGAGATGGAGAGTTGAAGCTTGAGAGGAAATCCTTAGATTCGGATGATCTTGAGACTTGAATTTAGGAGTGAAATATTTTGCTAAGTGAGTATTATTGAATGTTTTGAATGATATGAGGGTGAAAAAAGGCTAAGTGTATGTGTTTTCACATATGGGAGTACATAGGTCCAAGACTTAAAAGTCTTGGACCGAAGTAAAAATTTGGACATAGAATTACACTGAGGCACATCATGGAAGGAACATGCCTGCTCACTATTTTCATCAAACTTTGAAATTCTGAAATTTGTTACGGTTGCTCTAAAATTAGGGTTAGACCCATTTTTCAATCAATTCGAACCCCTGAACAAGAATATGAAGTCAAATTTTTTAAATGACGCACAAATTTTGGGATATATGGAAATTAAGATTTTGGATATTTCATATTCACATTTTTGGGCACTTTTTGGGGTCGTTTTAATGTTGGAACTTGGCCACACCTTTTTATGTGGTTGATATTCCTTAACCACTTTGATGTGGGCTACTACGCCTAGCTACCATGTTGAGGAGTATATACCTTGGCTATTTTGATGGGGGTGCTATGCCTATCTACCATGTTTAGGGATATATACCTTAACCACTATGATAGGGGTGATATGCCCATCTACCAATAGAGGGGTAGATACGTCAATCACCTTCCAAGGGGGTGGTAGGCCTTAGATTCTAAGTACTAGTTTGATTGGTCTATGATGATGGTCTCTTCCTACACATGTAATATGTTCTATACAAGCATGTTTTACTTCAAGTATTGATCATGCATGTCATAGTGTTAGTTTACTACCCATTGCCTATGTTTATGCATTTGGACTATGTTGCCTATCTCTTGTTGCATTGCATCATACATACTTATTATATTTAATATACTAACATGTACTCTATGCTTACATAATTTTACTACATAGAAACTAGAGATTCTCATGATTATCCTCCACATGATTAGTTTTTGGACACCTTGAAGATAAGCTTTGATGAGTCCTTAAGTTTGGGGACGCTAGCTATGCTATTTTTGGTTATGTTATTTCTTTATGTTGAACTCTTGATACTATGAGGGTGAGACCGTAAAGTGTCTTAGCGGAAAGTGTCTTAGCCCCCGCCCTATTTATGCTAGAGGTGTTGTTGGACAGGTGTGTAATTATGCTATGATCTTGACTCTTGATTGTTTTGTGCTATCCAAAACTTTTGTTAGTCCCTTTATCTTTGTTTATACTCTCTTCTTGTTGTTTAATTGATTTCGCGACCAAGGATGTGTAAATAATATGCTAAGAGATTTGTTTGTGATCCCTTCGGGTTCCCATTCGCAGTGTCATGTCTAGGCCCTAGGCATGGGTCATGAAAAACTTGGTATAAAAGAATTAGTTTGTTAATGGTCCCCAAAATCCAATACACCATGTCGATTAGAGTCTTGTTTATGGTTGTAAAGTGCACCTCGACTATTAGCAAGAGGCTGTGAGGCATTTTAGGAAATGTCTCCCTTTTTCTTAGTCTATGTTGTGCTATAGAAGCTGAGGTAAGGCTTTCCCCTAGTGAATGTTCTTTGATATTCTAGATCATGCCTATTTTAAGAAGAAAAAGATCTCGTTCACCCGAAGAACAATCAGCTCATGGAGAGTTCTGAGATGCTATTACCATGTTTGCTCAAGCCATGACTAATCAAATCAGCAAAGGGGCCCAAGCCCCTCATGCTCCTACTCCGGCATCTAGAGTGATGGATTTTACGAGAATGAACCAATTCGATTTCCATGGGTCTAAAGTGAATGAGCATACTTATGAGTTTATTGATAAGGTGTACAAAGTGTTATCTATTATGGGTGTTAATTAGGAGGAGAAATCGGAGTTGGCGGCCTACCAACTCAAAGGGGTCACCCAAATATGGTTTACTCAATGGAAGGTGGAGAAGGGGAACTGTGATGTTATTCTTTGGGAGGAGTTTAAGGTAGCATTTCTTAATTAGTTCTTCCCACTTGAGCTAAAAGAGTCCAAAATGATGTAATTTATAAATCTAAATTAAGGGTCGATGAGTGTTATGGAGTATGCTCAAGTTTAACCAACTTTCCAAATATGTTCCGCAATTGGTGGCTGAGCCAAGATCTAGATTGAACAAGTTTGTGATGGGTGTGTCTGACTTGGTAAATAAAGAATGTCATGCCACCATATTGATAGGTGATATGGACTTGTCCTGCCTCGTGACTTATGCCAAATAATTAGAGGGGAAAAAGTTGAGAAAGAGGAGAATAGGTGAGGCCAAGAGGGCCTGTTTTGAGGGTATATTCCAAAGTCCCAAAGGTGACCAATTTTGTCAAGGCCAAGGGTCTTTCGATGCTCCTAATAGAAGGTTTGATAATGACAACCCAAAGGTCCAACATGGTGGTAGTGTGGTACCTAATCCTATGTGCCCAAGATATGGTAGAGGTCACAATGGCCCATGTTTGAAGGACACTAATACTTGTTATGGTTGTGGTGAAGTGGGTCATATGGTGATTGATTGTCCTTGTAATTACAATAAGGGTAGAGATGGTTTTCCATAAGTCCAAGGTGCAAATGCAGTTCTTAGGGGAAGAGGAGCCCAACAAAGGGGTGCTGTAAGGCAAAATTGGTTTTATGCTCTTTAGAGGAGACAAGGGGTAGATGAAGTGATCGATGTCCTCACCTGTATGTTAAAAGTCTTTGATTTTGACCTATATGCTTTAATAAACTCAGATGCCACTCTTTCTTTTATAACTCCTTTTGTAGCCATAACTCTTCATGTAAACCCGAATTGTTGTGTATGCCATATGAAGTGTCTACTCCTGTTGGTCCATCCATTGTTGCTAGAAGAGTCTATAGAAATTATCTAGTATTCATTTTGCATAAAATATTATCTTGTGATTTTGTTAAGTTAGATATGGTGGATTTTGATTTCATTCTTTGATGGATTAGTTGCATCCATATTATGCCTCTATTGTTTGTAGAACCCATAGGGTCGAATTCAAATTCCCTAATAAACCCATTCTTGAGTGCAAGAGTCATTATGTGGTGTTCAAGGGTAGATTCATTTCTTGTATTAAAGCCCAAAAGTTGATTTTTAAGGGGTCTCTCTATCATCATGTGAGGATTAGGGATGTTGATTTTGAGGTCCTTCCTATAGAGTCGGTCTCAATGGTGAATGAGTTTCTTAATTTCATAAACAATGAGCTTCCCGGTGTTCCTTCTTAAAGGGAAATAGACTTTTGTATAGACCTCCTTCCCAATACTCAACCCATTTCTAATCCCCCTTACCATATTGCCCCGGTGGAGTTAGGTGAGTTGAACAAGAAATAGGGTACACCGGTGTTGTTTGTGAAGAAGAAGGATGGTACTCTTAGAATGTGCATTGATTACTGGCAACTTAATAGGGTCACCATAAAGAATAAGTACCCTCTAACAATGATTGATGATCTTTTTCACCAACTTCAAGGGGCTAGTCACTTCTCTAAGATTGATCTTCGGTCCGAATATTACCAAATGAAAGTGAGGGATTCTGACATTTGCAAGATGGATTTCTCGACTAGGTAAGGGCAGTGTGAGTTTATGTTTATGTCCTTCGAGTTGACTAATGCACCTGCTATCTTCATGGATCTTATGAATAGTGTCTATAAACCGTACCTTCACTTGTTTGTCATGGCTTTTGTTGATGATATATTAATCTATTCCCATAGTGAGGAGGAGCATATAAGTCACTTGAGGGTGGTGCTGCAAATCTTAAAGGAGGAAAAGTTATATATCAAATATGAAAAATATGAGTTTTGGTTAAAAGAGGTTGCTTTTCTAAGTCATGCGGTGTCAGGTGATAGTATAAAGATGGATCCTCAGAAGACTGAGGTGCTTAGAAATTGGCCTAGACCTTTGACTCCATCGGGCATTAGAAGTTTCTTAGGTTTAGCGGGTTACTATCGGAGTTTGTTAATATGTTCTCTTCTATTGCTTTTCCTATCACTAAGTTGACCCAAAAGAAGGTAAAATTTTTGTGGACCAATGAATGTTAAAAGAGTTTCCAAACTTTGAAAGATAAGCTTGTCTCTGCTCCTATCTTGTCCTTACCAGAAGGGTTGGAAAGGTTTGTTGTGTATTGTGATACCTTAGGAATTGGTTTGAGTTGTGTTTTGATGAAAATCGGTAAGGTTATAGCTTATGCCTCTAGGCAACTTAAGGTGCATGAAGAGAATTATCCTACCCATGATCTTGAATTGGCCACCGTGGTATGTACTTTGAACATTTGGCATTATTACTTGTATGGGGTTCATATTGATGTGTTTACCGATCATAAAATTCTCCAATATGTGTTCACCCAAAAATATCTCAACTTGAGACAAAGAATGTGGTTAGAGCTCCTTAAAGATTATGATATGAGTATGCACTATCACCCCAGTAAATCTAATGTTGTGGTTGATGCTCTAAGTACGGTGTCTATCTATGGGTAGTCTAGATCATGTTGATAATGGTGGCAAGGAAGTGGCTAGAGAGGTTCATCAGTTGGCTAGATTGGGGTTAGGTTAGAAGAGGATGATAATGGTTGTGCAGTGGTTATTAATGGTTATAAATCTGCATTAATTGAGGAGGTAAAGGCAATGCAAGATCTTGACCCCACCTTGTTAGAGTCGAAAGCCTTGGTGAGAGATGGTAAGGTGGAGGTTTTCTCCCAAGGGGGAGATAGTGCCCTTAGGTATCAAGGTAGGTTATGTGTTCCCAATGTTGATGACTTGAGAAAGAAGGTTTTAGATGAGGCTCAAATTCTTCCTATTCTATTCATACCAGTTCTAGAAAGATGCATAAAGATTTGAGGAAAGTGTATTGGTGGAGTGGTATGAAGAATGACATTGCTAAGTTTGTAAACGATTGTTATATTTGCGAACAAATTAAAGGCAAGCATCAAAGGCTGGGTGGCCTAGCCCAAGATATAGACTTTCCAACTTGGAAGTGGGAGGAAATCAACATAGATTTTGTGGTTTGGTTGCCTAAGACAAAAAAGCATTTTGATTCTATTTGGGTTGTGGTTGATACAATGAAAAAGTCGGCTCATTTCATACTAGTTAAGACTACTTGTAGTGCCAAAGATTATGCCAAATTGTATATTCATGAGTTGGTTAGATTGCACAGTGTGCTTTTGTCTATTATATCGGATCATGGTGCTCAATTTAATTCTCACGTTTTTAGATCCTTAAGAGATCTTGATACCAAGGTTAAGCTTAGTATGGCCTTTCACCCTCAAATAGATGGCCAAATTGAAAGAACTATCCAAACTCTTAAGGATATGTTCAAAGCTTGTATTTTGGATTTTAAGGGTAGTTGGGATAAGCACCTTCCCACTCATTGAATTTGCTCACAACAATAGTTATTATTCAAGCATTGGTATGGCTCCTTTTGAGGTTCTCTATGGTAGACATTGTAGATCCTCAGTTGGATGGTTTAAGGTGGGGGAGATGATTTTCTTAGGCCCAGACATAGTTATAGAGGCCATGGAGAAGTTGAAGATGATAAGGAAAAAGTTGAAAACAGCCCATAGTAAACAAAAGTCCTATGCCGATGTGAGGAGAAGGTATCTTGAATTTAAGGTTGGATATTGAGTCTATTTGAAGGTCTTACCCATGAAGGGTGTGGTTCTTTTTGGTAAAAAGGGTAAATTGAGTCCAAGATTTGTTAGTCTTATAGAGTGTTGAGGAGGATTGATAAGGTAGCCTATGAGTCAAAGTTGCCCAATGATATGAATATGGTCCATCTGGTCTTCCATGTGTCTATGTTGAGAAAGTGTGTGGGTGACCCGAGTGCCATTTTTCTTTTAGATATTATGGGTGTTGTTGAAGAAAATTTGACTTATGAGGAGGTCCCAGTAGAAATTTTGGATAGACAAGTGAAGAGGTTGAGGAACAAGGATGTCGCTTCTATCAAAGTTATTTGGAGAAACCAATAAGTTGAAGGTGCCACATGGAAAGTCGGCGCACATCCAAAAGCGATATCCCTATCTCTTCCACTCTAGTCAAGCCTATGGTACTAAATTAAGTCCCCTACATGATTTCAAGTCTTAAGTTTCAACCCTTATATCATATGTATGCATTCATATTTATGTTGACAAGTTTTGGTGATTTTGACACTTATGTTGAGATTTTTGAAATGATGTTTTATTGTATTTGTTGCATTCATATGTTGGGCTGAAATCATCTTGATTACTTCTCTTATGTACATTTATTTAACATTCGGGGATGAATGTTCCAAAGGAGAGATATTGAAACACCCTTAAAAAGTGCTCAAAAATATTCCTCGAAAATGTCCATAATCATAATTCCGATATATCTCAAAATCCATGTATGATATCAAATATCTGACTTTATATTTTTGATTATGGGAAAATGGAGTGGGAAATGGGTATAACCCCAATTTTGGAGCAAGCATAGCAAAATGCCATTTTCCAATGTTTGGGAAAAATAGTGAGGATCTGCGCCCCTAGCGCGATGCGGCTAGGGTGCGAATAAGTGTATTTTTGTTGCCAGTTTTCAGTTTCGGCCTAAGGCTTTATTGCCTTGGGAGTAAGCCTTCCTATGCGTAAAAACACCTATAATTAGTCATTTTTAAACCCTATATCATTCAAGATACTCTCAAAACCCTCTCTAACACATAGCCAAATATTTCATCCAAATTCAAATGACTCAAACTCATTTCCGAATCTCAACAATTTCACTCAAGCTTCAAGTTATCATCTTCTTCAAGGAAATCTCTAAAGTTGAGGTATGTGGGTTTCAACCATTTGGTCCTTACACCCTTGATGACCAACCTTCCTTTTTAAGTAAATTTCATGTTTTCAAGTTGATTTACCTATCTATGGGCATTTCTTATTATGAATTTGATTATGAACTATGTTAGAGTTTCATAAAATTTTGATTGTTTAAGCATGTTTTAAACTATTAATATATTATCTATGATGAGATTTGATGAGGGGTTTTAATATATCTTGCATGAGGGTGTTACAAGTGTAAGTTGGTTGATTTACATTAGTTTACTCACTTGATTTCACTCTTCAATTGCATGATTTTGAACCAGCATTACACACCCGCCAAGTGTTTGATAGAATGTCCGGTTAAGGATTCTTGAGTTATTGATGGTCTATTGTATGGCCTATGAGTTAGGTGACTTTATGATGATAAAAGGAATATATGTATGTGATAAATTGATGAAAAGTATCCATAGAGTTGGAAGTTCACCACACCTTGTTAAGGGGGTGATATGCCTTAACCACTTTGATGGGGGGTGTTATGCCTTTCTACCATGTTGAGGGATAGATACCTTAACCACTTCGATAGGGGGTGTTATGACCATCTACCATGCTGAGTTATACATACCTTGTCCACTAAAATTGGGGGTGCTATGCCCAACTACTATGTTAAGAGGTATATACCTTGAACACTATGATGGAGGGTGTTATGCCCATCTATCAATTGAAGGATAGATACCTCAATCACCTTCTCAAGGGGGTGGTACACCTTGGATTCTAAGTACTAGTTTGTTTGGTCTATGATGGCGGTCTCTTCCCACATATGTAATATATTCTATACAAAGCATGTTTTACTTCAAGCATCGATCATGCATGCCATATTGTTATTATACTACCCATTGCCTATGTTTATCTATTTTGACTACGTTGCCTATCTTTTGTTGCATTGCATCCTACATACTTAGTACATTCAACGTACTAACAAATACTCTATTCCTACATAGTGTTACCAGGTAAGAACCAGAACTCCTAACGATCATCCCCTACAATTTTTTGGACATCTTAAAGATAAGCTTTGGTGAGTCCTCAAGTTCGAGGACACTACCTATTCTATTCTTACTTATGTTATTTCTTTATGTTAAACTCTTAATACTATGAGGGTAAGCCTGGAATGTTTCTTGGTACCCGCCCTCTCTATGTTAGAGGTGTTGTTAGACAAGTGATGTAAGTATGCTATGATCTTGACTATTAATTGTTTTATGCTCTCCAAAACATCCCTTAGTCCTTTTATCCTTATTTAAACTTTTTTGTTGTTGTTTAATTGCTTCCATGACCAAGAATGTGTATATCATATGCTAAGAGGCTTGTTTCGAATCCCTTCAAGTTCCCATTCACCGTGTCATATCTAGTCCCTAGGCTTGGGTCGTGATAGAGTCATAAAGTAATCTACAACTTGTAAAATGTCTTGTCTTATGTAAACTCAGAAACATCATGTTTCTGGAATTCTATACAAGGTGTAATTACAACACACAGATGGTTCTACAGGTCATAAAAGGCATGGTTCTACAGGTCATAAAAGGCAGTCATAGACCAGAAATCTCAGTTACCTGAGTTTCTAAGTCCACCACACAGAACCCAAAAGACATTTTCACTAATTGAATAGCTACATCAAAGAAAGAATACAAGTATCCACAAGATTAACACATCACCACCAACCCCAAACATGCTTTAAACAAACACAACCTATCGAAAATGATTAAGCTTAGAATAACCTATGTCTTTGACATTCCTAAATGACTCACACAAAATCATATGCCCATGTCAACAACTACCAACTCACAATCATAAATCATGCAATATCATTTAATCAAACAAGGGTGATGATTCAATAAGCGTAGCAATTTACATTCAATAAAGTTAAAATACCCAATTATGAACTAAAACAATCAATTCAATCAAGGGCAACCCTGTTTCACATAACCAAATTCAAGAAAGATTTCATGTTCAAACACCATACCATCATAATCATCAAATCAATCAATTAAAAACAAGGCAAGTTAAAGATCTAGTGTAACTAAAAACTTACCAAAAGTAGAGATGAACTTGAAGCAGAGAGAAAAGTTGAATAATTACAAAGCCTGGGTTGGACGAAATTCCAGCCAGAAAAGTGAATGGTGGTGATCATAAAGTTGATCGAAAAAATTAGGGAAGGGAGAGGAATAAGTTGATAAGTCAATTAGGTCAAATAGGGGTCAAAATAATTTAACCCCTCCTTTTTATATTAAACCGATTTAACTGAAAAAGTGACTAGGTCTGAGACTACAAAACCACGATTATGAGTCCTAGATGGATCTACGACTCATAACCCATGGTTTCATAGAACCCTCAACACTTAGCAAAATTTTAGAAACATATCTGAGGTCCACAAGCCCCATTCATGACTCATAGTTTAATCTACGAATCATAAAGTTATCTCATGGATTGGAGTGCACAATGTTTTCCTATTATCACGACCCAGGGTTAGGGCCCAGATGTGACACAGAGAATAGGGAACCCAAAGGAACCCCAAACAAGCCTCTTAGCATATCAACTACACATCCTTGGTCGGGAAGCAAAATAAAAATAACAATAGATATAATTGAGGATAAAGGGACTAACGGAAATGTTTGATAGCATAAAACATGTAAGAGTCAAGGAACAATTATAAGTAGATCATTTGTATAACAACACCTCTAGCATAGATTATGTGGGAGCCAAGACACTTTCTGGGGTAACCCTCATAGTATCAACAGATCAACATAAGAAAATAACAATGAAAGAGTAGCATAGCTAGTGTCCCCGAACTTGAGGACTCACCCAAAAGCTTATCTTCAAGATGCCAAATCTAGCCACGTAGAGGAAGGTCGTGAGGTGATCTGGTTCCTTTATGGTAACATCATGTAGGCATAGAGTATGCGTTAGTACATTTTAATATACTAAGTATATAGGATGTAATGCGACATGACATAGGAAATTTAGTCAAAATGCATATACATAGGCTATGGGTAAGTATAATAAAAATATGGCATGCATGATCAATGCTTGAACAAAACATCCTTGTGAGACATATACCTAAGAATATAGATTACATGTGTAAGAAGAAACTATCATCATAGACCAAGCAAACTAGTACTTAGAATCCAAGGCATGTTACCCCCTTGGAAAGTGATTGAGGTACAGATCCCTCAACATGGAAGTACGGGCATGTCACCTCCCCCCCCCCAACAAGGTGGTCAAGGTATATATGCCTCAATGTTGTATTACAAACATGTCACCCCCCTACATCCCCCAATAAGGTGTGGTCAAAATACAACACTATAGATACTTCTCATGACTCAGATATATACATACATCCCCTTCATCATTAAAAAGTCACTTAACTCATAGGTCATGTAGTAGACCATCAATAACTCAAGAATCCTTAACAGTATATTTTATCAACCACTTGGCGGATGTGTAATGCTAGTTTAAAATCATGCAATTCAAGAGTGAAATCATGTGAGAAAACTTAACACAAATCAACACACCAACACTTAGTAATAGATCAAATCTCATAATAGATCATAGTTTCATAGACCAAAACATGCATAGTCATAATAGGCAAACCATCTCATAGTATAAGCTTGAAATATGTAAACATGTATTTCCAATCAACATTTCATAAAACACTAACATAATTTATGTTCATAATTCATAATAATTGATACCTATAACTAATACAACATGGAAACATGCAATGTTTTCATAAGAAAGAAGGTTGGGGACCATGTGTGAAAGGAACTAATGGTTGAAACCCACACACCTCAACCTTTGGGATTTCGTTGATGAAGATTTGAATGAAACCTTAAAGTTGAATAAAGTTCTTGAGATCTGGGATTAAGGTTGGGTCAGTTGAATCTGGGTGAATATTTGGTTAAGTGTTTGAGAGTGTTTTAAATGATATTGAGTTGAAAAATGGCTAAGTGTTTTATGCATAAAAGGGCATTAAGGCCAAGACCCCAATGTGTTAGGCCAAACTTAGAATTAAGGAAGTCACAATACTGCTCCACAATGGGTCCGCATCACGAAGCCAATGCGAAGGGTCATTGGAAATTGAAAAGTTGGCGAAGATGAAATTTGATACAGGTCCTCTAAAATCAGATTATACCTATTTCCCACTCAAATTTGCCCCCTAATCAAGAAAATAAAGTCCAATTTTTGATATCACACATGGATTTTGAGACATATGAAAATTATGATTATGGGCATTTCTGAGGAACATTTTCGAGCACTTTTTGGGGCTTTACACCTGCTTATTGGAATTTTCTACGAGATGGAGTACATGTTGTAGACTATTCTATGACTCGTTGATCCAATCATAGAAACTTGACCCATGCTTTTCTCAGCCAAATTTGCTAACTTAGTCATGTACCTACATACTTTTCATGAAATACATAATTACCGACTATGCAACCAACCCAATGTCAAAAATTGCAGTCAAAACAAAGAAAAATAACTACCTATAAATACAAAGCCTGAAAATAAAACTATAGCTATGCTATAACATTAAAAACCTTGGGTTGCCTCCTAAGTAGCACCAGATTTAATGTCATGGCATAAGTTAGGCAAATTGGTTACTAGTCTTTATCAATTGCCTAAACTACACTTTTGAGCTTATTTAGATACTTCATGGACTGACGGATATCGAAGAAAACTTCTTCATCATTCAAACTAAACTTGAGTTGACTAGTTTCCATATCCACTAGACCTCATCCAATGGCTAAGAATGGTCTTCCCAAGATGATTGGGACATCAAAGTCAACCTCACAATCAAGAATAACAAAATTTGCAGGGAATATGAATTTTTCCACTTTAACCAACACATCATAGAGTATACCTATAGGCTTCTTCACCGTTTGATCCACCATTAACAACTACATGTAAGTATGAGAATGGCTCCTAATCCAAGCTTCTTGTATATCACAAGGGGCATCAAATTGATACATGCACCTAAATCATATAGTGCCTTTGCGAACTCTATATCACCTATATTGCAAGGTATGGTAAAAGCTCCTGGATCTTCATGCTTCTGAGCTAAGGACTTCATAGTGATTAACACTATGATGTTGACGCTCTTGAGAAAGCTCCTAACGTACAGTGCTCTTTATGCTGATCAAGTCCTTCATATACTTGGCATAGCCTGACATCTTCTCCAAAGCCTCAATCAGAGGTATATTGTAAATAGCTTCTTAAGTATAGAGAGAAAGTGCTTGAACTTGCCTTTTCTCTCCCTCTCTTTTACTCTATAAGGGAAAGCAAAAGGAGACATAGGGATGGCCTTAAACTTCTTTGGATCTTTAGCTACTTCACTCACCCCATCCTTACCATTTTCATGACCCAAACATAGGGCCTAAATGTGACACGATGAGGGGAACGCGAAGGGACCCCAAATAATCCTCTGAGAACATCATTACACATCTTTGGTCGCAGAAGCAATAAAACAAGCATTGAGAGATAATAAATTGGGACAGTCAGGGATAAAGGAACACTTTCATATAATACACATCAAGAACAATAGAGTCAAGGCTCATAGAATAGATACATAACATGTCTAACAACACCTCTACAACATAGATAAGAGTGGGGGCCATGATAAGAAACCGAAGGGCTCCCCTTATAGTCAATACATAAACAAAAGACAGATAGACTTCGTACATAGCAAGAGATCATAAGCAACGTCCCTAGAATAGAGGAATCACCAACAAGCTTAGGAGACAATCGTACTAGCCACGTGGAAGGGGAGGATGATCAAGAGGTGCTTTGGTTTCTAGATAGTGACATCATATAGGCATGGAGTATGTGTTAATATGTTTGAATGTAGTATGTATGTAGGATGCGATGCAACAATAGATGGACATCACAGGCAAAACGCATAATAACACTCAATGGATAACATAATAGTAAGATGGCATGTATGAATTATGCTTGAAGTAAAATCATGCTTATAAAGAACATAATACATGTGTAAGGAGTGATCATTCTTAGTGCAATCCAATGCCTACCACATCCTTTGAGAGGCACATGAGGTACAAACCACTTTATTAGGTTGATAGAGTACAAACCCCC
>JAOTQJ010138542.1:0-18339 GCA_025642045.1 Solanum sejunctum | reverse complement strand
ATCCAATGCCTACCACATCCTTTGAGAGGCACATGAGGTACAAACCACTTTATTAGGTTGATAGAGTACAAACCCCCCAAAATGGTTGATAGAGTACAAACCCCCTAATAAGGTTGATGGGTACAAACCCCTAACAAGGTTGCATGGGCCTGCCAACTCCTAAGCAAGGCGATCGAGGTACAAAACCCTCAACAAGGTTACCTGGGCCTATAACCTCCCGAGTGAGGCTTCATCATCCCCAACGCTATAGAGGTAATATCATATACATACTTTTCTTTCATTATCATATCCTTACAGTCCTTTCATCATCATATAAACATCATATATAAACTTTTCTTTCATCATCATAATTTTATTCGACTCATAAGACATGCATTGGACCTTCAATTCATCAAGAATCAATAATCAGATATTTTATCAAACACTTGGCGGGTGTCTAGTGCTGGTGTAAAACCATGTAATTCAAGAGTGTTATCATGCTAGAAAATCCAATATGAAACCATCAATAGATACATGGTAACACCCTCAAGCAATATACATCAAAACTCTTCATCATATCTCACAATAGATCTTTTAGATTCATAGCCCAAAACATAGTAAGACAGTTACAATTTCATAACCCCAACATAGTGTGCAGTGAATTTCATAATAAATAAGATCCATGAGTTAATCACTTTAAATCATGCAAATTAGAGTAAAAGAAATCTTGGGTATCACGGGTGAAAGGAACCCATGAAAGAAACCCATATACCTTAGCTTTGGAGATGAACTTGATGAAGATTGGAGAAGAAGACTTGCTTCTTGAATTAGAATCTTAAGATCCAGATGAGTTTTGAGACTTGAATTTGGGAGTAAAATATTTCGTTAAGTGTTTGCATGACTATTGGGGAATATCTTGGATGATATGAGAGTGAAATAAGGCTAAGTACAGGTATTTTCACACATGGGAATACTTAGGCGCAAGACTTAAAAGTCTTAGACCGAAGTCAAAAGCTGGCAACGAAAAGCACTGAGGCACACCCTTGACTCGTCATGCCAAGGGTGCAACAACCTCATTGTAAATGTATTTGCGATTTCTAAGTTTTGATACGGTTGCTCTTAAATAGGGGTTAGACCCATTTTCCACTCAAGTTTACCGTTGAACAAGAATATGAAACCGGATTTTTGATGTCATGCACAAATTTTGAGATATATGGAAATTACGATTCTGGGCACTTCCGAGGCATATTTTTGGGTACTTTTTGGGGTCGTTTCAATATCTCCCCCTTGGCAACACTTATCCCCAAATGTAAAAGAAACATATATGAGAGATTAAAACATGACAATGTCATCCCACATAAGGATGCAACAATGCACTTAAACATCATTTCAAAAATCTCAACATAAGAGTAAAATCATCATGAACTAGTCAATTTAAACATAGATTTATGCATGTATCATGGGCTGAACTTTGACTTGAAATCACATAGGGGATTTAGAGTGATACCTTAGGCTTGAGTGGCATGGATAAGATAAGGATATCACTTTTTCATGTCCGCTTTGGCCTCCTAAATAGCACTTTCAGCTTGTTGATTCCTTTAAAGGACCTTAATGGAAGCCACATCCTTGTTCCATTATCCCTTCACTTGCCTATCCAAAATCAGAACCGGAACCTCTTCATAGGTCAAGTTATATTAAACTACCCCAATAACATCAAGAGGTATAATAGCATTGGGATCCACACACTTCCTCAATATGGACACCTGAATGACCGGATGAACCAATTCCATCTCACTAGGCAATTCCAACTCAAAAGCTAACTTGCCAATTCTCCTCATTACCTTATAGGGCCCATATACATAGGGCTCATGTTAGGCATGAACATGATGGTCTTAGGCCCCTTGTTTGGCTTGATTAGCCGTAACTTATGCAGGCAAAGTGAGAGCATCCTGAAGCTCTCCATTAGCTAGTTTCTTCTCGGGTGTGTGAGCTCTTCTCCCCCTCATGTTAGGCATGATCTAGCATAGGAAATGAAAATCGTTAGAGGGGAAATACCTACTTCAACTTTTATAGTACGACATAGAGTAAGAAGAAGGGAAACATCTCCTAAATGCCTCATAGCCTCTAGTTCATAGTTATGGTGCCCAACACAACCATGAACAAGAATATAATCGACGCAGTGTGTTGGACTTCTAGGATCTAACAACCTAGTGCTCTGACACCAAGTTTTTCACTACCCAAGCCTATGGATTGGATGTGACACGACGCAAAGGGAACCCTAAGGGACCCCAAGCAAGCCTCTTGATATTATTACACATCCTTGGTCATGGAAGCAACAAAATAAGCATTGAGAGATAATAAATTAGGACAATCGGGGCTAAGGGAACACTGTCATATCATAGGCATCAAGTATAATAGAGTCAAGGCACATAACATAGATATATAACATATCCAACAACACCTCTACTACATAAATAAGAGCGGGGGCCACGACAATCAACTAGGCTCACCCTCATAGTCAATACATAAATAAAAGAAAGATAGTATTACTATATAGCAAGAGATCATAAGCAATGTCCCTGGAATGGAGAACTCGCCAACAAGCTTGGGAGATAATCATACTAGCCATATGGAGGGAGAGTATGATCAAGTGGTGCTCCGGTTCCTACATGGTGACATCATGTAGGAATAGAGTATGCATTAGTATGTTTGAATGTACTAAGTACGTAGGATGCAATGCGTCAATACATGGACATCATAGGCAAAATGCATAATAACATTCAATAGATAGCATAATAGCAAGATGGCATGTATGAATGATACTTGAAGTAAAATCATGCTTATATAGAACATAATACATGTGTAAGGAGTGACAATTCTTAGTGCAATCCAAGGCCGACCATCTCATTGGAGAGGCGCACAAAGTACAAACCCCTTCATGAGGTTGATGTAGTACAAACCCCCCAACATGGTTGATGGAGTACAAACCCAGCAACAAGGTTGTACAAACCCCTAACAAGGTTACATAGTCCTTCCACCTCTCGAGCAAGGTGATCGAGGTACAAAACCCTCAACAAGGTTATTCGGGCCTACAACCTCCCAGTAAGGCTTTGTCATCCCCAACACTATAGAGATAATATCATATACATACATTCGTTTCATCATCATATACATACATTTCTTTCATTATCACATAATCATCATATATAAACTTTCCTTTCATTATTATAAAGGCATTCAACTCATAAGACATATGTTGGACATTCAATTCCTAAAGAATCCATAATCAGACATTTTATCAAACACTTGGCTGGTTAATAGTGCTAGTGTAAAACCATGCAATTCAAGAGTATTATCGTGCTAGAAAATCCAATGTAAAATCAATAGACACTTGGTAACACCTCAAGCAATATAAATCAAAACCTTTCATCAAATCTCACAATAGATTGTAGATTCATACCCCAAAACATAGTAAAATAGTCACAATTTCATAACCCCAACATTGTATGTAGTGAATTTCATAATAATAAGACTCATGAGTAAATCACTTTAAATCATGCAATTTAGAATAAAATGAAGCTTGGGTATCGTGGGTTAAAGGAAACTATGAAATAAAACCCACATGCCTTAGCTTTGGAGATGAACTTGATGATGATTGGAGATGGAGACTTGAACCTTGAATGAGAACCTAAAGATCAGGATGAGTTTTGAGACTTGAATTTGGGAGTAAAATTTTTGGCTAAGTATTTGAATAAGTATTGGGGAATATCTTGAATGATATGAGGGTTAAATAAGGCTTAGTATAGGTATTTTCATGCATAGGATAACTTAGGCCCAAGACTCAAAAGTCTTGGATTGAAGTTAAAAGCTGACAACAAAAGCACTAAGGCGCGCCCTTGGGGCATCATGCCAGGGGCACGAAAACCACTCTGGAAATCACATTTTGCAATTTACAAATTTTGATACGATTTCTCTTAAATAGGGGTTAGACCTATCTTCCACTCAATTTGACTACCTGAACAAGAATATGAAGTCAAATTTTCAATGTCACGCATAGATTTTGAGATATATTAAAATTACGATTCCAGGCACTTCGGAGGAATATTTTTGAGCACTTTTTTGGGTCATTTTCAACCATGATCACTCCTTCAGCCATATCTTTTTTGCAACCATCTCCTCACAAATCTTTCCTTATTAACCGGCATAGGAGGATCAATAGTTCTCTTGCCACCTCTAGTAGTAACCGCCATATATTGCCCCTTATTTTTATGATTTTGCACCATGTTGCTAGGCAATGTACCCTTCTAATATTGATTCAACTGAGTTGACACTTGACTAAATTATTATTCAAGCTATTTAGCAGCCATAGAATGAGACTCTATTTCTGATTTATGCTTGAAATATCTAATTTCATGGCCCTTAGAGTTTCATCTTGTGTCTCAGCCTTCTTCAACAAGCGGTCAAACATCTCTTCAATTCTAGAATTGCCTTTACCTACATCATGGCTGCATGGTGGCATATAAGGACCATTTATGAAGCCTTTTCTGTGACCTAAATCTGCATCTGGACCCTTGTTCCTATTATAGTAACCACCCTCTTCGTCTCTAACAGCTCCATCTCTACCATAGTTCTGACCTTTGTTTCTTTGACCTTGGCGCCAATAGTCTTAATTGGACCATTGGGCATTGGTTTGGAATCCCCCAATCTAATGATTCATAAAACATGTGTCCTCCTCATAATATGGCTCCTCGTGCATGGATGCACGTGGTGGTTGGTGAACCATTGTATTCACTCTTTCTTGGTTCTAATTAATTACCATATCCATGCTTGTGCAAAGCTGAGCAAGTTGTTGCATAATATCTTCATTAGTTTTGGCTTTATCTGAACCCACACTAACAACACATAAACTCTTAGTGGAAGCTCTATCCCACTGTCTCCAAACACGATTCATCTTTACCACTTTCTCTATATGCTTAGCTATCCTTGGAAATGGTTGATCTAGAAATATGCCCCCCATGATAGTGTCAGCACAAGCTTGACTATTCTCATCAAGGGCACGGTAGAAGATCTCCACTAAGGCATTATCAACTATCTTGTGGTTAGGGTTGCTCCTCGGACATTTAGTAAACTTGGTCCCAAGTAGTACTTATCGAATCACTAAGAAGTTGCTCAAAGTTATTAATTTAGTCCTTTAACTTGAGATTCTTTGATCTAGGGAAGTACCTCTCTAAAAAGGCCTTCGATAAATCTGCCCAACTAGTGATTGAACTCTACAGGAGCTCAAATAGCCAATGCAGCATTACCTATGAGAGACAGTGGGAAGACACAAAGTCTTACAGTATCCATAGATAGATTTTATGTTCCTATTGCACTCAATTGCCCGAAGGGGGGAGATTTGCAATAATTAATAAGAATGTAAATAAAACTATCACAAGAGATAATCAATAATAGAGAACAACTAGGGTATCGTGTTTCCCTTGATTACCCAACTTAGTATCATCGGATAACCCATTTCTTATCTAGTACATAGTATATAAGATAGTAATTTAAGTTCACCAAGCCCTTTGGTCAAAGGTGAGAGGCAAATTTCACTATGTAACTTGGTCCATATCCATAGTGTGCAATACTAACTATTACCTATAAGTCCCAGTCAACCTCCCCTTGGCCTAATTCAGTTGATTAGACGAGAACACATCATCAAATCTTGTTAATCAATCTCTTTTCCTATTATGTACTGCCTTAGTCCAGTCAATAATACTAGGTTGTTCTAATGTTGGCCACTATTAGGAAATATCCAGAACAAAGAGAATTTATTAATACATGCATATACTCATTCCAAGAATTGCAAATTATTCGGGTTTACTAAGTTAGTTCTTCATGTTTCCCACAACTCTAGTTGTGGATTTAGCTACTCATGCTATGGGTAGATGTAGAAATTATGAATTAATAAAATATAACTAAACACTTACTCAATTGAATTATATCAAGCAAATCCAAGATGAATGAGCATCACAAGCTTCAACATCAAATTTACCCACAAGTGTTTTCTCACTATCTTTTCTTCTAGTGTTAGGTTCTCTAAGTACAAACCCTAAAAGTAGTGAATAATGACGTCCTCCCTTATATAATAACCTAAAAGTACTATTTATAGTAATAACAATTAAGTCCTAAATAAATAGAAAAACTAGTCGACAGACTCCACAAAAGGTCTCTACCACTTGTAATATGATCTATGAGTCGTACTCGAGATCTTATACTCAGCTCCTAGGATTTTGGACTTCTCTTCTATGACACATCTTCATGACTCATACATTGATCTTGTCACGTCCTAAGTCCTGTTAAGGCAGACTAGCAACCATTGCCGATAAGGCCCGGGAGAACTAACCTGTACCTATGTGCTTCCTATATGTATTATAAGGTATTCCTACATTTGACATGCCTCTGAGAAAATAAACAGTGATAATAAGCCAAAAGAAAATGCGTAAGGCTAAGTCGTTGGGGCCATGGTGTTTAAGGTACTAGACATGACCATACTTTAATTTACATAGTCAATAAAGCGTCTAGATAAGGAAAAGTATCTGATAAGGATCAGGATAGGCCCCACCTCAACTAACTATACAATACAAACATATAAGTTCTGGACACAAGCAAAGTCCCGAAGCAACCTGGAGCTTGGTATCAACAACTGGATGTCTTGTACTCCTACTGAGGAGATCTACTAGCACCTGTACCTGCAGCATGAAATGTAGGTCCCCCATAAGGGATATCAATATGAGATAATGTACTGAATATGTAAGGCAAGATATACTATATATGAAGTAATAACTCAAATGAAACTATGCACTTGTAAAGGATAAGAGACCACCTTTGGTTATACTTTGGGATCATATACTTTATGTTCTTTATATTACTTTACCTTTACTGTATAATCTGTACACAACATGTAATACTAATGACCAGCTAATCAGTGCTAAAACTATATCAGGATTGTCCCTGGCTAGGTTCTTCCTTAATCCCTCGGGCTACCACCTGTGATAGGATCGTCCCTGGCTAGGTGATTCTTCCACCCCTTGGGCTACCACCCATCAATAAACAATATACTTTATCTTTCAATTACATTTGAGATGATTCTTTTGGTGGTCACAATATTAGATCTGTATGAATGTAGATGTAACATGTGATATGTAGATAATCATACAAGACAATATTGCAATGAAAAGAGTACGTCAGATAAATAATGAAATGCATATGAGATGACATAACTCGTGAATTTTATTTGGCAAAAAAACCATGTAAATTGGTATCCATGTATGTATATAGATTTGAAGGTAACTATGTATGGGAGCATATGAACATGTGCAAGAGTGTAGACATAGTTAATAGTTGTGTTGGAGTTGGTAAGCGCCTTTATGTGCCAAGTAATGATCTATGTTTCATGCCAAACAATACGAAATCAAGTAGCGTTACATACCTCGTTGTAGGACCTCGTTACTACCTCAAGATAACATTCCTTTCCACTATATATTTATCTAAAATATAGTTGGTGATAAAACTAGCATTAGTAGCCAATAAATACACCTTGGCAGCCTAATCACATAAAAAAAATAACACACGGACAGCAAGCGGGTATTTATAAATCTGAGCGTATTCTTTCCATCTTTTTTCCCCTAATCGTTTTTCTAATACATATTCACATGTACACATCATGTGAAACCTATTTTATTGCCACAACAGTCTTACATTAGCCCACAAAGCACAACACATAACAATTCTACACAACCTATAAATGGACAACATAATGTTATGTCCCTTTGCCCCATTTTGATGTCGACAATTCCAAACTCGTTCCAACTTTAACCAAACTATTATCAACACATGTATATATAAAAACAGCCTTGATATAGTCTCAAAGCAGTAACAAATCAGTCATTAAGGACATGAGGCAATAGCCTTCCATCCATTAGCCCACAAGTTCCAATCAACATTACACTTAAGATAGCAAAAACTCGTATGTTAAATGAAATCAAAATAAGGGAAGCAACCTTAAGGCAATACATATAGCTCAAAACATGTTAAGAACATCAATTTCTCTTTATAATATAGCCCACAAACCATAGAGAAGTCAGTAAAACAAAAGGCAAGTGTGCAACAATTTTCTAAGCACATGTTGTCCAAATTTTTTAGCACAAGCATAACTAGCATATACTTCTTGTCTTTCATAAAGAAACTATACTAAATACACAACTATAATCCGTTACCTTCACTTTAAAGGTTGAGAACCTCCTTAAGAACCCTAAAAGCTTCTTTTGGTTGCTTTACAAAGTCAAGAAAAGTTGAGAGAAACTTGGAGAGCAATCTGATTTTTGTTTTGGTCAAGTTGAAAATGACTTATGGGAGTTGTTTCAAACCCTTTTTAAGGGGACAATTTGGCCAACTTACTAAGGTTATTTTAGACATTCATTATCAAGCTGGTAATGTAGCTTCTTGCCCCTTTCACTTAGGCCTTATTGGGTTCAAATTGGTTGGGCCTTTGCTGCCCATTTTTCAGCTTTCTTCTTAATTAGTTTGGGCCTAAATTATCCATGAAATTGTGATGTCTTTGGGACCTTTTGATATCTTTATTGGGCTGAAAATATATTCCATTTATGATGCTAAAACTTGGGCTAAAGTTACACCCTTAACACGGACTTTATTCATAATCAGGCTTGGACAAATTTGACATCAAGCCTTGTCTTCGTTTAGCAAATTTAAGCTAAGCAAGTAGGTGACTCACCTGCTAACTTCTTAAGTCCTACAAGCACCTCAATTCTCTTACTTTGTTTAGGGTCATGATCTTCTTAATTCGACATAAAACATGTATACACTCGACCTTCTCAAGCGTTAGACACACATATAGCCCATTAACACGAGATTCAAGCACTTTTTAAAACATTAGTGCTAATTTGATCAAACCATATCATGTTTCATTTGCATTATATTAGTATTGTAAGATATTGGTTGTTACAAATCTATGATTCATCATGCATCTCCGTAGGCTTTAGCTTCATCAACTTGTCCTTCCTTGAAATATTCACGAAACCCATCAATATAACTCATAGATTGCTCTATGATTCGTATGCATATCTCAGCGAGCTGACCTTCATATTTCATCCTTCACTAAAATTTATCACGAAACTGCCTCTATGACTTGTAGAATACTTTATTATTTGTAGAGGATCTCGTAAATTCTCAAAAACCAAAAGTTTTATGCAATTTTGCCCCAAATCATGACCAACCTGTCTTCTTGCAAATCTAAACATTAAAACACATAAAATCCGCAAATATCACATTGACAACACACAAAATCTTGTATTTTAAGAATTAGAAGTCTTGTATTTTGACAGCACTCTAGTACATGAGGATGAGGTTGGTTGTACCTTTATTTCCGACAAACAAAGAGGTCCCGTTGAAGCTTTTAATGATATTTTACCGTATGTTAGTCATAGATTTTGTGTGAGACATCTCCATAACAACTTTAAAAAGGCAGGGTATTATAGCTTTTCATTAAAAAAGTCACTTTGGGCTGCTGTAAAGGCTACTAATGTGCAACAATTTGATATATGTATGAATCAAATATTTGAGTTAGATCTGAATGTTGCTGCTTGGTGTAATGAAAAAGAACCTAGTCAATAGACAATGTCTTATTTCTCTTTCATGCTAAATCTAATGTGTTATAAAATAACTTGTGTGAAGTATATAATAACATGATACTTGATGCTACAAATAAGCCAGTTTTGATGATTTTGGAGACATTGATATATATACTCATGACTAGAATGTTAGCTAACAGGAAGAAAGCAGAATAATGGAATTTAGGTGATCTTCATCCCAAGATTAAAGATATATTGTTTAAAAATTAAAAATCTGCTTGACAATACATGCTTCGAAAGTCAAATCAATGGAACTATGAAATTATAGGGGCTAGTATTATGGATAATTGGTCGGTCGACTTGGAGAAGAGAATATGTAATTATAGAAGATGGAGTCCCACTGGAATTCCTTGCAAGCATGCCATTGCGGCTATTTGGGCTAATTGAGAAGACACTCTCAATTATGTCGACGATTATTACAAGGTGGAAATATATTGAAAAATATATGAAAATGCAATTTTTCAATGAATGGCCCATAAATGTGACCAAAATTTAATAAGCTTCCTATATTGCTACCAAGAAGTCTGACAAACACAAAAACAGGAAGAAAGCAGTAGAATAGAAGAAAAGACGTTGATAAAGTAGGAGCTAGTTAAATAATGATGAAAAAAATAAAAATCTCTAGATTACAGTATTTGTCACAAGCCTGGCCACAATAAAAGAACATACAAAACTTAAGTTGTGCAGCTTCATCCTACTTCTTCAGTTCATCATAAACTACCAGAATTATCTTTTAACATCATACTTGAACTATTTTATCATTTGCTTATATTGAACTAACATAAAGTATATGTGTTGTGATTCCAGGTTAGACAGAGTTATTCTGAAGTTCAACAAGAAAATATGAAACAGGGAGAAATAGGACAAAGGCAAGAAATGATTTTTTGTTGAGAAAACAATAAAGTGGAGTTACATTATGAAAAAAATAGCAACTTGTTTGGTAAAAACATAGATCATTATAATTTTTTTTAAATACAAACTATATTTTGCTATTATTTTTTAATGTTTTTCTTTTTTGGTGCTTTTTGTAGGAATTTGGTACTGTTTTGGTGCAATGCTAGTTCATTTTTAGTGCGATCGAGTGCTGTTGTTTTTGTGCAATTTCAAAATCTATATTTGCAGCGTTTCGGGTGCAAATTTGGTGCTATTTTGATCTTGTTTAGGTGATTATTTGTTACTATTTTAGTGCAGTTTGTGTGTTTAATGGGGATGGTGTTGGTGCACGTCTAATGCTGTTTTAGAGGCTATCTGATGCTACTATTTTAGAGGCTATCTAATGCTACTATTTTTGTGTTATACCGCAACTATTTTGATACTTCTTTGGTGCAATTTTAGTGCAATTTTAGTTCTTTTCTACTACAATTTTAGCCTTTTACTGCTGTGAACCTAGTCCAACTATTTAGGTGCATTTGCGGTGCTATTTTTTACGCTATTCTAGTGCAACTTGATGTTCTTTTGCTAAACTTATTGTGCTATTTGGTGTTTCTTTCATGTAGTTTTGATGAAGTTCAGTTGCAATTGTAGCTCTTTTCTATTACAAATTTGATGTAATTTTCATTCTTTTGGTGTTGGTAAATACAAGTGGCTTGACTCTTTCATGATTTTTTTTATAACAAATTATGATACAAGAAAGTGGAATTGGGGATGGCACAAAGGAGACAATTGTTATGGCAGTCCAAAAGAAAACAGAAATCAGCCACAAAGGCTATCTTTAAATCGTGTAACTCAGCTCTGAAATTGATCTAGACAAGTATTTAATATCACAGAGAAAATCTAATTTGGGACTTCCATTGTTTTGGTGCATGTAAACTTTTTATTGATGCATTTTAAAGCCAATCCTTGGCACAGATGAGAGTCTTGATGGTCCCAAGTTGTAAGGAGCACTTGTAGCGATTCATCTCTTTGCCTATAGTGTTAAACATAGAGTCAGTTGTTAGAGTAGAAATGTGAACGGAAAAGATATCACGATCCATTTATGACAGAGTTAAGTACTTCATGTCACGACCTAAGCCTAGGGCCTAGACGTGACGGCGAATGGAAAACCTGAAGGAATCCCAAATAAGCGTCATAGCATATCATTACACATCCTTGGTCATGGAAGCAATTAAAATGACAATGATAATTAAGCATAAACAAGGGACTAGGGACTAAGAAAAAACTTTCATATCATAACATCAAGAAATAAAAGAGTCAAGACTCGTAACATAGATACATATCATATCCAACAACACCTCCACTACATAGATAGGAGCGGGGGTTAAAACAAGCAACTGTGCTCATCGTCATAGTCAATACATAACCAAAAGAAAGGTAGATGTAATACATAGCAAAAGTTCATAAGCAACATCTCCGAAGTGGAGGACTTACCAACAAGCTTGTAGGACAATTGAACTAGCCACGTGGAGGAGGCGAATGATCAAGTGTTGCTCCAGTTCCTACATAGTGATATAATGTAGGCGTAGAGTATACGTTGGCACATTTGAATGGACTAAGTATGTAGATGCAATGCAACAAGAGATAGTTAAAGCAGGCAAAATGCATAACCATAGGCAATGAATAATATACTAGCAATATGACATGTATAAATGATATTTGAAGTAAAATATATTTATATAGAACATACAATATGTGTAAGAAGACATAATTAAACTATTGGTGGATCGTCACACCCTACTACCCTTGGTGATTGAGGTATAAACCCCGTCAATAGGTTAGTAGATCATCGCACCCTACCACCCGTAGTGCCGGAGTACAAACCCCTCGATAGGTTAATGGGTACAAACCCCCAACAAGGTTGATGGATAGTCATACCCTACCATCTATGGTGCCAGAGTACAAACCCCCCAATAGGATATCAAGGTACGAACCCCTTGACAAGGTTACCCGGCGTATAACCTCCGAGTAGGGCATGGTCACATTCCAACACTATATGGAGATTACCATATACATTTATTCACTTCATCATCATATAGTACTCATATACATACATTCATTTCATTATCATAGCATCATCATATAGTCATTCAACTCATAATACATGCATTGGGCCTTTAATTCCTCAACTAGCCATAACCAGACATTTTATCAAACACTTAAAAGGTGTGTAGTACTACTGTAAAACCATGCAATTCAAGAGTGAAATCATGCGAGAAAATTCAATGTAAAACCTTCGATAGATACTTGGAAACACCCTCAAACAATATACATCAAAACTCTTCATCAAATCTTACAATAAGTCTTGGTTTAATAGCTCAAAATATAGCAAAACAGTCATAATTTCATAAACCCCAACATAGTGTGCAGTGATTTTCATAATAAATAAGAGCGATGAGTAAATCATCTTTAAATCATGCAAATTAGGGTAAAAGAAACTCATGAAAGAAACCCATAAACCTTAGCTTTGGAGATGAACTTGATGAAGATTGGAGATGGAGACTTGAAGCTTGAGTGCAATCCCTATGATCTGGACAGAGTTTTGAGTCTTGAGTTTGGGAGCAAAATATTTGGCTAAGTGTTTGAGTGGACTCCTTGTTGCCAGCGGAATGGAGGAGGCATTGGCGGCAGCAAGCTTAGGTGGATGATAAGGGAGGGTCAAGGGGAAATATTTCATTTTAGGTTTAGAAAATAAGAAAAAAACATGGGTCAACAGATATAATTCGAATTTGGGGGCGACGAATAGTGTCCCCAAGTCCATCGCCCCATTTAAAAAATTAATTATTTTAGTTAATAAATAATTTATTTTTTATAAAATAAAAGAGTGACGGACAATGTCATTCTATCTTTCACAAACTTTGTAAAAAAATTTATCATTTACTTATTAAAATTCACACCGAAAAAATATCTAAAAGTTTAATTTTAAAATAAAAAGTAAGCGACAGACTACATCACTATCTCCATCACTATTTATTAAATATATTTTAAAAATAAATATAATTTGCCAAAAAATTTCACGAAGAAAAGTAACGGACTAATAGTTGTAGTCTGTCACTTTTTAAAATAAAATATTTAAAAAGAAATAAAAAATAAGAAAGCAACGGACAACGTCATTTAGTCCGTCGCTTTTTTGGGTGATGCAGTCTATCGCTTTGTTTTCATCGATTTTCAAGCAGTTTTTAGTAGTGGTTAATGTTCCTAATGTGGCTATGGACTCATACATATATCTCTAGGGCAAGTTAGTTGATCCGAAGTTAAGCATACCCGAGAGTTTATATTAAGCAAAGAGGCTTGTTTTCAAATTAAGATTATCGCATCGTATAATTGATTATTATGTTAATGGCTGCATGTTTTACTACGAGGATGACAGTGAATTGGAAAATTGTAAGTTTTGCGGTGATGCTTGTTATAAGAGGAGTCTGGCTGGAAAGATGGTTCCAATTAAGATGATACATTATTCACCTCTTATTCCTAGACTAAAGCCATTGTATGCATCGAAGAGGTGTGCCCTGCATATGAGATGGCATCGTGAATATAAAACGTTGTCGAATCTCTTGTGTCATCCATTTGATAGGGAAGCATAGAGGTATTTTGATAATGTGTACCCCGACTTTGCTAGAGAGCTAGAAATATTAGATTAGGGTTGTGTGTAGATGATTTTACATCATTCTCTAATCCTGCCTTGCCTTATTCTTACTGGACGGTATTCCTTACCCTATATAATATTCCTCCTAAAATGTGCATGACTTTCATATTTTTAAGTTGTGTTATTTGGGTTCCCCACAATCCAAAAAGTTAAATTGATATCTATCTACAACCATTGATAGATGAGCTTAAACAACTATGGTTTGAAGGTATACTGACATATGACATATCAACTAAGCAGAATTTTATTATGCGTGCTTGTTTAATATGGACTATTAATGATTTTTCTGCATATGGTATATTATCTTGTTGGATGACTGCTGGAAAGCTTGCTTGTCCTTATTGCATGGAGCATAGTAAGGCTTTTACATTAAAGCATGGTAGGAAAAATAGTTGGTTTGATTGTCATCGTCAATTCTTTCCAATGGACCATGAGTTCAGAAATATGAAGCATGTATTCAGAATAAACAGGGTTAAGAATGATCCTCCACCTCCATCATTGATAGGCCAACAAATTTGGAGAGATATTCTCATTTGCCTAAAGTTACAGATTGTCCCGGACATGAAAGAGTTCATGGATATGGCATTGAACATAACTGGACCAAACAAAGCATATTTTGGGAGTTGCCTTATTGGAAGGATAATCTTTTGCGGCATAATTTTGATGTGATGCATATTGTGAATTTTTTTTTGATAATTTGTTCAACATAGTGATGGATGTCAAGTGGAAGACAAAACGCAACCCAAAAGCTAGACTGAACTTTCAAAAATATTGCAGGAGAAAAGAATTGTGGCTGCAGGAACTACCAAATGACAAAATTATAAAGCCCAAAGCTAGCTTTTCATTCACAATGGCTAGGAAGAATGAAAAATATGTTTAGGTGCAAAATTTGAGTATTCCAAAAAAATATGCTTCAAATTTAGGTAAGCGGGCAGATCTGAATGAAGAGAAGTTAATAGGTATGAAAAGTCATAACTGCCATGTATTCATGGAAACTTTGATTTCCATCATTTTTCGCAATTTGTCTGAAAGGATATGGAATCATATTACAAGGATAAGTCTTTTTTATAAATATTTATGTTATGGTCAGTTATTGGACATTAGTTTAAATAGGATGGAGGAAATTATTCCTGTTATTATCACAAAACTTGAGAAAGTCTTTCCATGTGGTTTCTTCGATGTGATGGAGCATTTTCCAATTCATCTTGTGAAAGAAGCTTGTCTTGGTGGTCCTGCTCATACACGCTGGATGTTTCCATTTGAAAGGTAATGATTATTCTTACATAAGTAATTAAATTAGTGTAAAATCTAATCATTTGTTAATATATTTACATTCTTACATACATATATATAGAAAATAGGAAGCTGGAAATGATCAATATGGCAAAGGGGACGGATTGAAGGGTCAATTGTGCAAGTTCATCTTGCCAGAAAAACTAGTGATTTCTACTCCTTTTACTTTGGGGATGAAGTCCCTAGTAGGAGTAATAGACCAACTCACAATCGTGAGGGTGAACCTGATCCTTTATTTCTACCTATTTCAATTTTAATCAAAGTGGACAAGGATCTAAAAGGCGTGGAAGACGAAGCCTCACTCGTATGAAATACCAATCAGCTACCACTTATATTTTGCTTAACTGTCCCAAAATTTAGGCATATGTTGAGTAAGTGTTAAATTATGTTAACTTTAAATTATAAAGTTAAAATTTAGAATTAACTCACAAATAATGTATTTGTCAATAACTGCTTGTTTGTAAACACATGGGGCAACAAAGCTATATATACAAGATTTTTAACATGGTGAAAAAGTTATGTAAGTGTGAAAGTTTAAACATATTGAATTGATAAGTATATCGTATTCACTTTTTACCTAATTGTATTACCTTTAATACAATTTTTAGGTTTATGATGAATACTCGAATGTCGAACATTCACCATTTGTTAGAGAGATCACAATCGGGCCTGATTCTCAACTTCATACACTCCATAAGTACTGTGTTAATGGTTTTAAGTTCATACTGAGGAAGTTTCTATGCACAAGAAAACTAATAAAAGTGGTGTGCATGTTCAAGGTTATGTCGACGGTAATGGCCATATTATTGAATATTTTAGTGTCATTCTAGAGATTGTTGAACTAAAATATTCAGGCTATCCTATGAAAAAGATCGTATTGTTTCGGTGTAACTAGTTTGATCCATCACAAAGAGGCACAAGGGTGGACCAACAACATAACATTACTGAAGTTAAATACACCATACAATACGCAAGTTATGACCCTTTTATCATTGCCCAAAATGCTAAGCAAGTCTATAATGCTTTATATCCATTGCGTAAAGATAAGGCTGCTTGGTGGGTTGTTATTAAAACAAAGCCTGTAGGAAGAACAAAAATGGAGAATATGTTAGATGTGGCATACAAAAATAATATCACACTTGTTCAAGCGCAAGTTGATGTTGAGTTAGAAACCACACTACAACATCCTTAACAAATACTAGAAGAGGTTTCTGATGATGAGCTTGTAATACCAAACATTGAGGAACAAGTAAATGAGAAATATGAATCATTTGAGAAGTGGAAAATTCAGGACAATTAATATGCAGTAACTGAGGAGGAAGAATTGGTGGATGATTAAATTGACAGAAGTGAGCAGGAATAGAGCGATACATTATAACTAGCATGTACGTTATTTATTATGCTAACATTAAATTTATTAAAAAAATTATATAATCAATTATTACTTTACATACAGATGTAATCTAGCAGTGATGGTCATAGACCTTGAGATCATCTTGGGGCAAGCGGTTTTAGTTTGGGGAAGAAGAAAAATACTAATACACGTATTGATCCTAAGGATATTCCAAGACATATTTCCTCTACACCCGATCTTCCCAGGTGCAAAGCTACTTTTTTTACCATTGAGGTTGTCCCGTTTGGAACTATGGATCATTTGACTTACCATAGCAAGTTTTAAAGATCATGCTGCACTTCTTTGTCATCATAGCTAGGTTCACTTTATATGACCAGGCCATACAGCTGCCCACAGTTACTGTTTGACGACCTCACAGATTATCATCTTTGGGAATTTCATCTCTGAGTGTTCGGTCTCCTTCATCTTAGCCTCCTCACCTATCATCCCCCAGACTTAGAGATTCTAGTGAGGAGCTTGTAACTCCTGTATTGACTCAGCATAATGTACATCCTTCGGGATCAGCTTCACCATCTTCTGTTACTACTCCTGATGTAGTACCAGATGTCACAAAGTTAGCTCCTAGCCAGCGAGTCTGATGGAGCCTCGTAAGTTGTTCTTCTAAATTATTTACTTTTTCTTACATTACTAAATATTCATGAACTAATATGTTTATTATATGTTTTGCATGTGGTATACATCAAATCTATCTACTAGGGCCATATAGGAGTGTGTTAGGAGGCTGTTTAATGAGCCCTATCACTCCTGGAGAGATATTCCACACACAATTCTTTAGGCCATGTTTAATGAGTTTAAGGTATATAATTAGTTTATATATTTATTTTAAGTTAAGTTTATTATTTATAATATACTTTATCTAACTAATTATGTAACACTTTTCTTCTTATTTTTTGAGACTATGTGTACTTGGGATGAAAAGTACAATATATGCATGGGAACCACATTTAAGAAAAAAACCATCTCTAGACTATCTAGCTAGCTGAAGAAAGCGGGAGATGATGGAAAACCTGAGGAGTGGTTGCAGCCATGCATATATGAGGAGTTGCGTCGGTACTGGAACATCGACGAATTTAAAGCCATTTCTAAGTAAGCAAAAAAAGGCTAAAGGGAGTCTAAAGGGTGGCTTATTACCCACCGGAGGTGCAAAGAGTGTTGGGACTATTTCTCGGGAGATGGTAAAATTTTTAAATTTAAAATTTAAATTCATAATCTTAAATACTTATATTGATTGAATATTATTAAATTTTTATAGGAGCAAGAAATGGGATGGGTTCCATTTCAACATGAGGTTTTCAAGAGAAATCATATTAGAAAAAGGGATAATGAGTCAGACCTAGGCGTGTGGGTCGAGCTGAGGGCCGAACAAGCTTACATAAGCTTCTTAA
>JAOTQJ010138532.1:0-39996 GCA_025642045.1 Solanum sejunctum | reverse complement strand
TTCAACTCTACATATACGATTAATGAAATCAACACATACATACATTCCTTTCGTCATCATAACGTAACTTAACTCATATGTCACGCATTAAAGCTTTGACAACTCAAGAAACATTAGCCGGACATTTTATCAAACACTTGGAGAGTGTCTAATGCTAGTATTAAATCATGCAATTAAAAAGTGAAATCATGCAAAAAAATTCGAAGTAAATCAACCCACCAATATTTGGTAATACCCACATGAAATATACATTGAAATCCTTCATTAATTCTCAAAATAGATCATAGATTCATAGCTCAAAATATTCTTAAACATTCACACTTTTATGAAACCCCAACATAGGTTATAGTCAAATTCATAATAAGAAGTACTCATAGATAAATCAACTTGAAAACATGTAATTTGCATAAAAAGGGAGGTTTGGGGACCATGGGTGAAAGGACCCAATGGTTCAACCCTACATACCTCAACTTTGGAGAATTCCTTGATGAAGAATTGATTAAGAACTTGAAGCTTGAATGAATTCCTTAAGATCCGGAATGAGTTTGGAACCCTTTATTTTGAGTGAAATATTTGTCTAAGTGTTTGAGAAGGTTTTGGTGAATGTCTAGCATGATATGGGGTTGAAAAATGACTAAGTATAGGTGTTTTTACACATGAAAAGACTTAAGCCCAAGATCCAAAGGCCTTGGACCAAAGATAAAAAGAAACTGGCAACAAAATGCGCAGGTCCGCGTCCCTGGTCACGTCGCGCCAGGGGCGTAGAAACCTCACTAGGATTCGCCATTTGAATTTTGATATGGTTGCTCTAAAATCAGGGTTAGACCCATTTCCCACTCAATTTTTTCCCCTGATCACGAATATGAAGTCAGATTTTTGATATCATACATGAATTTTGAGATATATAGAAATTACAATTATAGGCACTTCCGAGATACATTTTCGGGCACTTTTTGGAGTCGTTTCAATGTCTCAACCATAGTCATGATTCTCAATCGTAATTCACAAGTGTACTTTCTTTCTATAAGCCACTTTCACAAGATGATATACATCCATGTTTCCAGATCAATCACAATCAAATAAGAATTATTTTAAATCATAAATTTTTAAAAAAAAATTCGTAAATATCATGTCAAATTAAAAGGTGACATATAAAATGGATGGACGGAGTAAAAGAATGTTGTTGTATTTGAAGGTGAAGAAAACATAACATAAAGTAGAAAAAAAATTAATCATTACTGATTAATATCAAGAAAATTGGTTTGTAAAATTATGTTCATTATTTCATAGCAAATATCTAATTTCATGTTGAATATTCTAATATTGGACCCTTTTTTCCACATGTCATTGGTTCAGTGATTGATTAAAAAAAATTTCTTTCTCTAACTAAGTCAACTAATGACATAGAATTCTTTAGTTGCCAACTTCAACTTCTAGGGCCCTCTTCTTTATCTTGAAAAATAGACTATACTTAGTCAAGGAAATAGACTATATAGTTGCAAGGAGTCCAAACAAAGAAGTCATGAATTTTAACTTAAATATAAAAAAATTTATGGGGTGTACTAATTTTGCTACCCAATTAAGTAATATTTGTTACAACATTTTTTATTTTGGTATGAATATTGAATATTAGAAAATTTTAATTTAAATATAAAAATTTGAAGTTAGGGACCCCCCCCCCTCCCCATTGGGATCAAGATTGAGAGTTGAATCTCGACTGAGGATTGTTCCTAGTTAATGATTGAGAGTTAAGGGGAATTTTTTTGCATTATTATTGACAAATGAGATTAAGAATGCATAACAATTTGGTTTTGAATTACTTGTAGAGACTTATGATGATGTTTTAGACTGATAAGGTATCAAACAAAATTGTATTAGTACAACTATTTCATAATAGTCTAAAAAGGTTTTTTCAATGGAATTTCACCAAAGAATGTAGATACGTAATTAATAATTCAAAACTCGACTGAAAGTGACTAGAGCTTCTCGGAATTGACTAGCAGTAGTAGATTTTTCTTTGATTGCTTTGTGGCTCACAATATAACTCATCAAAATTATATTAAATCTATCACATTTATTGATGGTTCATATTATTTGTCTATCTAGGCTTAATGAATCAATCCTAGCAAAATTTAAAGTCATTTTTGAATGAATTTCTTTCTTACCATTTAAATAAAAGTCCAAACACTAGTTAACATTCTTATCCTAACTAAACAATTTTCTTTTTTGAATTAAATATTTTTGTCAAGTTCATAAACATCTTATACTCTTATAGACTTTTTTTCCCCTAAAAATTTAAATTGATTAAATAATTATTCTCAATTAAAGTAATATTCTCAAGGTGCATTATTCTAAATTATATGTAGGGCTGCATAATAGTTTGACCTGGTACTATTTTTATCCCCAATTGATTAAATAATTATTCCCAATTAAACGGATTCTCTATTTTGTTGAAAAAAAATTCCTTGTTTGTGATGTTTCATCAAGTGTTCGTTAACCTTTGAATAAATTGAATAAATACATGAGGTTTCTTCTGGTGCCACTCACCTAATTTATTTTCACTTATCTATAGTAAATATGACATGAATTAAATATTTTTTTTATATTGCATAATTCAATGTACAAAACATTCAACATTAGTAGTATGTGATGCTCAAAACGTCTATATATTTCATAGATATCATACCATATCACATCATTTAAAGTAAATTAATATTGGTGACCTTAATTGATCTTGATATTGTTATTCTAACCAATAAAAGATGGATTTGTTTTACTTGGAATATTGGTGTCAAGGTATATACACCATTACACCAAGCCTCCAAGTCAAGGTCTACACTCCAATATGTAAATAAAAAATTTAAATGTGGACTCTTTTCACATAAAATTATTCAAATTTAATGATTTCTTCTATTTTTTTTTGAAAAAAATAGTTTTCAATAAAAATTTAGGATGGGGTGGGGAGATAAAATGAACTGTTATATTTTTAGCGGGATGGGTCATTAAATGATTTCTTCTTCTTGATTTGAAAAAAAAATTTAAAATTAAAAATTTTGTCGACAAATTTTATTGAAAAGTTAATAAGATAAGTTGAGCAACTTTGTAAGTAAAATACCTATAGCTAAGTGACTTTAAGTGAAAAGAATTTATAGTTGAGTGATTTTTGAGTTGAAAATCACATATTAAGAATTTATATTCTTAAATATATTCTTTTAATATGTGTGCATTATCTCACAAATTAAGTGATATATCCGCTCTATATTGCAAAGTTGAGGGATATATTTTCCATTTTCATGGTAAATTCCTTTGCTTAATTTGTGCTATATATACCTCATCAAAATTATTGAATAAAGGCACAAAGCAAAAATTTCTTGAATTCATCCCAACCAACTTAATTAGTTTGGAAAATTTTTGAGCCGAAATAGTTATGAAAATCTTTTATTTTGTATGCTATTTTCCTTCATCTGTCAACATGCTTTCTCCTCATTCTTACCTCATTTATGGCCCAAAGATCAAGTTTTTGCTCTTCTACAATTCAACACATGTTTACTATAAATGCTTATGCCAATCATTATGGTTATTCTTCTTATCCAAAAACACTTTTCTGGAATAAGAGCACAAATTGCTGCTCATGGGATGGAGTTCATTGTGATGAGACGATGGGACAAGTGATTGAACTTGACCTCACTTGCAATAGACTTCAAGGCAAGTTTCTTACCAACAGTAGCCTCTTTCAGCTCTCCAATCTCAAAAGGCTTGATTTGTCTTACAATAATTTCTGTGGATCATTCATTTCACCTATATTTGGTGAGTTCAATAACATGACGCATCTTGATTTGTCGTGTTCAAGTTTTATAGGTGCAGTCTCTTCAGAAATCTCTCACCTTTTCAATTCACACGTTCTTCATATCGAGAGTTCTTATCCATATGAGCTTAGTCTTGGGCCTCACAATTTTGAACTACTTAAAAACTTGACCCAATTAAAAGAGCTCAACCTTTACTTTGTGAACATCTCTTCTGCCTTTCCTCTGAATTTCTCTTCTTATTTAACAACTCTACAACTTTCAGAGACACAGTTATATGGGATACTGCCTGAAAGAGTCTTCCACCATTCCAACTTGGAATTTCTTTATTTAATAAACAATCACCAGCTCACTTTTAGGTTTCCCACAACCAAATGGAATAACAGTGCATCCCTTGTTGAGTTGCATCTCTATAGTGTGAATGCTACTAGTAGGATACCTGAATCATTTAGTCATCTAACTTCACTGCGTTCATTGGGAATAGCTTCTTTTAATCTCTCAGGGTCCATTCCTAAACCTCTATGGAATCTCACCGACATAGAGGAATTGTATCTTAATGTTAACTATCTTGAAGGACCAATTTCTGATTTTATTAGATTTGGGAAGCTCAGGTCGATAGCACTTAGATATAACAACTTTGATGGCCAACTTGAGTTCTTATCCTTTAACAAAAGTTGGACGCAACTTATATTCTTAGATTTTGCATCCAATTCTCTAACTGGTCCAATTCCTTCCAATGTAAGTGGTCTTCAAAACCTACAGCATTTATACTTGTCATCAAACCACTTGAATGGAACTATACCATCATGGATATTCTCCCTTCCTTCATTAAGTAATATACACTTGAGTAATAACCATTTCAATGGAAAGATTCAGGAGTTCAAGTCCCAAACACTATCTCAAGTTTTTTTTAGAACAAAATCAGTTGCAAGGTCCTATTCCAAAGTCACTCCTAAACAAAAGTGAGCTACATGTTCTGCTCCTTTTACACAATAATCTCTGTGGACAGATTGCTTCAACCATCTGCAATCTGAAAACATTGGTAATGCTAGACTTGGGCAGCAATCATTTGGAGGGATCAATCCCATCATGTTTGGGTGGGATGAGTCAACTTTGGATTTTGGATTTAAGCAATAATAGACTTAGCGGGACAATTAATACTACTTTAGTATTGGAACCAACTTGCAGTCATTAAATTTGATGGTAATAAGCTAGAGGGGAAAGTCTCGCAATCCTTGATCAATTGCAAATATTTGAAATTTCTTGATTTAGGTAACAATGAGTTGAGTGACACATTTCCTAAATGGTTGGGAGCCCTACCTCATTTGCAGATTTGAAGTTGAGATCAAATAAATTCTATGGCCCTATAAAAGATTCAAGGGCTAACAACTAGTTTGCTCAAATTCGAGTCACAAATCTCTCATCTTACGGACTTAGTGGAGAATTACCAGTAAGCCTTTTTGAGAATTTTGAAGACATAAAAATAATCGGTGAGAACAGTGGAACCCGAGAGTATATGGCCAATTCTTATTATTACACAAATTCTTTGATAGTGACAACAAAGGGACTGGATCTTGAACTTCGTCTAGTTTTGACTACAAACGTAATTATCGATCTCTCAAGGAACATATTTGAAGGTCATATTCCAAGCATTATTGGAGATCTCATTGGGCTTCGTACGTTGAACTTATCTCATAATGTCTTGGAAGGTGATATACCTGCATCACTGCATAATTTATCAGTGCTTGAGTCATTGGATCTCTCATCCAACAAAATCAGTGGAGAAATTCCACAACTGCTTGCATCACTCACATTTCTTGCAGTCTTAAATCTCTCTCACAATCATCCTGTTGGATGCATCCCTGGAGGAAAACAGTTTGATACATTTGAGAATAATTCATAGCAAGGGAATGATGGACTACGTGGATTTACACTCTCAAATGATTTTGGTGGTGGTGATAAGGTACCACAAGCAACAACTCTAACTGAGCTAGAAGATGAAGACGAAGAAGATATACCATTGATCAGTTGGTAGGCGGTTCTCATGGGTTACAGTTATGGACTTGTTATTGGATTGTCAATCATATACATAACGCGGTCAACTCAATAGCCAACATGGTTTTCAAGGAAGTCTGAAGAATTGGAACACAGAATTATAACAACAATGCAAAAGTGCAAGAAAAGAAATTAATGCTTGACCTCCAGGTATTCAACTTAATCTCCATCCTTCAGGAGAATATTTTATATATCCATAAAGTTTCTACCCCCTTCATCTTTAAAGCTTTTAACTAAAAGTTTTTCAGAAATTGGCAGGATTCAGGTCTACTGTATTATTGGGATGCAAATAAAAGCTTTGCTTTCATAGTTTGTGATGTTTCATGAAGTGTTTGTTACCTTTAAGTAAAGACACGAGTTAATTTCTTCTGTTATGACTCAAGGAAATTTGATTTCACTTATCTGTAGAAATACATTCAGTTAATCAATTGCAACCATGATACAATTTGCTAGAAAACTGACAAATATCAGTGGAAAATGTATCAAAAAACCAAAAACAGTTCCAAATCCTCGTGTACTTAATTTGAAATAGTAAAAATATTCATTGATATTGATCAATGTATAATAACTTGAATAACGACGACCACAATAGAAGGGTGTAGTAGTTGAAAATTTTGAGAAATAATCTTAGCTACTAAGGTTCAAATCCTAGAGGAGGTGAAATTAGTACCACAGTTACATGGATTTGACACAACGCATGCTAGAGGAAGAAAAGCCAGCAAAACTTCTTAATTTGATCATGACTTCATCACAATGCATGCTAAGCGACAATTTTACAAATAAAAGCTGCTGCAGTTATAAGGCATCTCTGTTCCAGCATAAATGCTTGAGAGTTGCACATCAGCTATAAGGCATCTTTTTTATGAAATCGTCCACTTCCTGCAGTAAATTAACGACACAACCATTACGTTCCATCTTAGGTGCAAGTCCAAATCCTGATGACATTGCTTCAAGCAATTAAAACCCGAAATCGACAAGCTTGGCAAACACAAGCTACTAGAACTGCCATGAAGGCAATCTTATTTGGTTGCATCTCCTTTTAATCTCATGTTGACATACATCGTTAATTCTAGGGAAGAAATCATAGCGTTCCATGTGTAAACCTGCTTTTTAACCATCAAATCAACTAAAGACATTCATTTTCTTCTGTTGCAACTCAACCGAACTTTATTTCACTTCTCTCTAGTATTCATTTATACATATCTTCTTTTTCTTTTTCAACTTCTTATGTAGGACTTTGCTCATATACCAAACCAACATAACATCGAGTTATTACGTTGCGGTTATCATATGCAGCTGATACCTGAAGATTTATCTCCAAAACAACACTCTGCTTCATCACTTCCTCCAGTTCCAAAATTGTGGAAATACGGATCCGGGTAAGTAATTAACAAACATTGAACAGGTTCCCAGAAAAAGTAATTATTAAAATTTATTATTTTGTTCACTTTCAGTATTCCGTGGATACAAATTAATTCCCTGAGATGTGGGAAACCAAAGTAACAAATAAGCTCAGCATGCCAAAACAAAGACCTTTCATGTGATATATTTGTCCAATGAGCTAAGGTGTATCAAACAAAATGCATCTATTATTACAACTGTTGGGACTTCCATTTGAATCTTTCTTGAATTGACTTGAGAATATGATTTGACTTAAGAAAGATTAGATAGTATTTACATATTGTGAGACATATTCAATGTGAATATGCAATTGACAAGAGACTTTGGAACAAGGTCTACTATGCATTTACACAAAAAATGTATCCTCTGATCTGTCAAGATATCACATTAGTTTTCTTTAAGCAGCAGTTCATTCTCTGTGGAAAACTAATATGAAGGATACCTTTAGCTAATCTTGATGAGTCGAGATTTCATCATCAAGCAGACCCATCAATAATTTTGCAAATAATTTCTCAGATGGTCACACAACTAAGAGTAGTTCCCTCATCAAGATGGAAGGTCCCATTCCAGTGTCACTCCTAGACCAACAAAGCTAGATTAAAAGAATATAGATAGCCCATTTAAAGTAACCTAAAGTATTTTCTTCTGGTCTTCTTCTTCAAATCTGTCTAACACAACTTGATAGTTCATCACTTCTTCTTGGATTTATAGGTTCTTGTTGAATCAATCGACACTGGCATATGATTTTGTTTTACCAGACACATTGGTAGATGCTTTAGAACAAACTCTCCAGTTATTTTGCCATCACAACTATGTTGCCTACCATGATTCTTCTTTTAGCTTTTGTTGCTTGCATTCTTTGATGCCTAGATGAGATATCCCCATCCCTATCCACTAAACCATTCATCTAGCATATTGTCTTCCTCATCCTCATCAATAGAATCATTGTCCATATCGATAGCATTATTATTAGTGGGACAAAATTCTGATGCTAAAGTCTCTGGTTCATTCTTCTTTGCAATCACATTTGTAGGCATAAAATCTAGAGCTTTTGGCTTAATTTGGTATTCAAAAAAGGAGGTGAAACATTCTCTTCTTCATCAAACAAATCAACCCACCTATTAGCACTTATCTCACCCTATTTTTCCTTCAAATTTGTAAGATTAGCTTGAGTTGGTGATGGTGTACTTTTTATCAAATATTTATCATTCCCTTTGGATAATAAGAGCTGTCCAAATTTACCATGAAGTTCAATAACCGACTCCAAAGATTAGGAAGGGACCTCATGAGCTAAGGCATTCAATGTGACTATGGGTGACTTAATCGCTAGATTGGATTTGAGTATCATGGCAGCCTGACATTCTTGAATTATCTTATTTACTTTAGGGTTAGAAAAGTGTAATGTTGGATCCCTAACATTATCCTCTTTTCCAGTATCCTTCAAAAAGTACCAAAGCTATTGTAGCATAATCATTTGCAAAATTGCTTCGTGAGCCTAGAGAAACATTAGATGATGCCTTCCTATGTGTAAACATGTTAAAGTTCTCTTTGCTACCTACTTCATTCCTTTTTTTCAAATCCTCGCCTAGCAATATTGTTGTTGTACCATCAGTGTCATTCCTCTTATTCATATCAGTTGCAACTATAATTTCCTTCGCTTGATGTACTAATTTTTCATTATGGTGGGGAACCTCATCCAAGGATGCATGATTCAAATTCCCAATGTCAGAAATGTCATTTTACTGAATCAAAAGATCATTCAACCTATGAGGTTGTATTATTTTTATAGGTTCAACAACACCTGAACCTGTGCCTATATCACCTTGATCTCTAAGAGCCACACCCTTCTTAAAGGTCTGAGCAGAATTATTCTTCATCAACCTTGAAACTTCAGATATTTTATGCTGGTCTGCAGCCACTTTTACTACTTCCACGCCATTCCAAGTAGCTTTTAGAATTAAACCTAGTAAAGTATCAATATAGGACCTGTATGCAAGTTTAATGCTCCAACAACTCCATTAGTTTTCGTTGCAATAGTGGCCAAAGAATTATGATTCCCAACCAAGTGTTATCCCTCATTTAGGTCACCAACTTTTTCTTTCTTATTTTTTTCGCAGATATGTTAGAGTTCAAACAATAACGCGCATCTCTCTATCATTGTTCCATCCCGTTAACCTTAGAATCTAGTTGCATAAGTGCAAAATAATCTCGCCCAGCTTCAGCTACTAAACGACCATCTTGAGAATCTAGTTGTTCCATCCCGTTAACCTTAGAGTTAAAACAATAATGCGCATCTCCCTATAATTTTTCCATCACGTTAACTTTAGAATCTAGTTGCATAAGTGCAAAATAATATCGCCCAGCTTCATCTACTAAACGACCATCTTGAGACAATTTCTTCCCTATTAACATATGGCATTTATTTTCTTCGTGTCCTTGATATTTACAATGAGTACAATACAGTGGAAGATTTTCATAGATAATTCTTTGATAATGTTGAATAACTTTACTCGATTCTTTCTCCAAAAATTGTAATCTTACGTGATTTAGATGTTTGTCAAGTAGGTCTAGGGTTACCTAACCCTAGTCATACTTGGCCTGGTGCGACCTTGGGTTGCTTTATCTACTGCAATAAGCTTTGGTAAAAACTTTTGTGACTCAGATAACACTAGTTTACCATATGCAAAATTGATAATCACTACTTGATATAAACCTTTTTCCCTAGCAAACTGCTCCTTTACTCCATAGTAAATCTCATAGTAGGTTCATTTAGTATGTTTTTTAATAGATTTTGGGTCATTTATTGTGGTTTAAGGGATGCTTCATAGAGTTTTTCCTATTAGGGTTGATGTTTGTCCCTCCCACAACCATAGGATGGGGAGATCGAGAAGCAGCCAAGGTTGCTATACTGTCGACATCGATCACTCGAGAAAGGAAAAGGCTTGAGGCTGGGGTTTCTTTTTTTTACCCCAAACAAATCAATATCACTTTGTATAAATTTTTTTCAATATACAAGAAAATTAGCAATTTATAATAATAAATCATTATTAATTTTAGTAAAGACTCTTATTGCTATAACTGCTACTATCAAAATATGGATAATTCGAAAGGTTATTGACTAAATTGAAAGTTTTTTCAGAAGAATAAAAGTGTAAGGAATTGGATTTTTCAAGCTTATTTATGTTGTTTAAGGCTATCGTGGTCCCCCTACATCAAGCCAAGTTCAAAGAAATTTCTGTTGGCTAAGTTTGACACAAGTACCGATAGAAGGGTCAATTTTAAACAGCACAACTTTTAGCCCATTTGGAATAGGGTGGCCCACGACATGTCAAATGAAATTCCTTTGAGTTAGCTTTCTAAGAACTTGGTTTCAGCTCATTTCGAGTTTGAATGAAGGAGTTATGACCGTTTTCGTGAGACCCTCCCATGCAGTGAAGCCCCACGGGCACCTATACGGGCAGTGGTGACTTGTACAGGTCGTGTGAAGCATGTGAGACTGGAAAAATCAGTTTGATCCTAAGGTATCTACCATGACCAATGGCATAGGTCGTGAACCTTGCCACTAGTCGTGAGAAGGGGCGTGAAGGTGAGTAAGGGACGCTTGGTATACGTGGAGGTGAGTTTGAGGCTAAGGCATGGACGATGACCACCCACACAGGTCGTGGTAGGTGGAAAGGGTCGTGGCCCTTGGCGTGGAGTCTGGGAAATATTTTCCAACACCAAGTATGGTGCCACGAGTCTCCATATGGGTCATGAGGCTCCACACGACCCGTGGAGGCCTACGTGGTCGCGACAAGAATCCTTTTTTCAAATCAATTCCAACTTTTACTTTGTCACGGGCACTCCACATGACCCATGGAGTGCCACACAACCCATGGGACCTGCCATAGGGCACCACTTTGCCAAAATTTTCCATCCGATAACTAATGGCATTTTCATAAGTTTTAATTATTCTAATGACTTTTTTTAGACTTCCAATGCTATCTTAACCTTCATAAAAGACCTAAACAATATTCCTAAGGATCAAACTGATTACTCACATCTCAAATACACTCTCAATTCTCTCAAGCGCCTCCACCAAGACTCTAATCCCATTTTCAAGGAAACTCAAGAACAAGTTTAGATTCCAAGACCCACTTCCAAGCTTTCATTCTTTCTCAACTCAATTTCAAGGAACTTAAAGTCTAAGGTAAGTGGGTTGATCCTTGATTTCCTTTAAATCAAGGAGACCCAAAATTATTTTTAAGCAATCTCATGGATTTCTAGTTTACTTTAAATTCAGAGTTTTGAAGATTATGAATCCCAAAATTCTAATTATGCATGGGTAGTGTTTATTTGATGATTTTAATATGATTAAAACTATTACTAAGGATTTTCTTTGGGTTAAGTGGAATTTCAAGTATGCATGTCCCCTTTAAGACTTCTAAATGCATGAGTGATTACACTATGAATTTAAAAATAGATTTAATTATGTTTTCAATTGAATTTCACATTATATTGTTGATTTTAGATTGAATTCTAATTACCCATGCCATTCACTCATTGTCCATAGCATATGCATTCATGTACACAGATTATTTTGAGAAATTATGTTCAATAATATGAGTTTTGACAAAAAGTTGGTTATGGCAACATTGTGATCATATATGTCTTTATTTTGGATCTTTGAGCATTTTGGGTGCTTGCACCAATTTGTATATGAATGAACTATTCCTATTCATGAGTATATAGACTATGAAATTATATGTTGGCCTTTAAGCCTAACAATGCATTGAAATGGTTTCGGAAATGATGTACATCATTTGGAAGTTTGTATATATATATATGTATACATATATTTATTATTGTGGGGTGATGAGTTAGCACCGATGGATTGGGGCGTTAGGGCTATTCCCAAGGGCACTCTCCTTTTCCTTGAACTATGTGCCTAGCTTAGGTTTCCGATCCAAAGAAGGAGTTATCCCGTAAGAAGAAGAAATAATTTGATTTGTGATTTCTGAAAATCCTATCCGAAGAGGGAGTTGTCCCCTGAGGAGGCTTACATAATACGAAGATGGAGTTGTCCCGTAAGGTGAAGTATGGTCTACCCTTGGCAAGTAGATTACCCGTTTACTAATTAGGGGATTTAATTGAGATTTTAAGTAATAGCTAGCTTGGTCTTACTTATACCGATTGAGGTCATATCCCCAATACATATATTTATATATGAGTGTATCATTTGCATTTCAGGCATCATGACTTTTATAGCATCTCGTTATATTATATTCTTTGATATCCAACTCTTTCAATATTATGTGCCTTGTCATTTAACATTGATATGCAGGTTTTTGTAGGTTATATGCATTGCACCCCGCATACTTAGTATATTTAAACATACTAATACATACTTTTGTCTACATGATTTTACCATAGGGACCGAGGATTTGACCATCCACTATTCGATGTTTAGCTTGGATTCTCGATTTACTTATAATGGTGAGTCCTGTCTTTCAAGGAAGAACCACCATCTATCCACCTATGTTACCTATTTCTCCTTATGTATTCGAGGGTGAGCGCGGGGTATGTCTTGGCCCCAACCCATCTATGTAGTGGCATTACTGGACACCTTGTAAACCTCTTTACGCTATATGTTTTGTGTTATGGTTATGTCTATGTTATGTATTTGGTTATCTTTAAGTATTGATATGTGAGTTGCTCTCACATTGATGGAAAGATCATAAGTCCCGAATTGCCCTCATAGCGTGAGTCCTACGTACCTACCCCTTAGTATTGATGTGTTATGTGTTATGTGAACTCATGTTGACCTTTTCCCCATGATGCCCCATAGTGTGACTCCTGCTTTCCCATCCCTTAGAACTATGTGTTGATTGTTTATTATGCTTCCAAATTGATGATACATGTTTTGGTATCTTGAGGCTTGTTTAGGGACTCTCGGGTTCAAATACGTCATGTCACATCTAGGCCCTAGGTCTGAGTCATGACAAAGATGGTATCAGAGCCCTAGGTTTGTAAATGATCTTCAGAGTCCAACATGTTGCATCAAGTATAGTCCTAATCAAGGGTGTGAAGTGCACCATGGTATGAGTAGGAGTCTACAATAATGTTCTAGGAATTGTCTCACTTCTTCATGTCTTATATCATGCTGCAAATATTTGGTTTAGCTCTTGACCCTTTATGATATCCTTATGTTGTTTCAAATGATGCCTCATGGTATACCTGCCAAACCAGCCCTGCTAATGATGGTTAAGCACCTCAAGGTCCTTGAGATGAGCCTGTCACTTATGGTGAGTTCTGCACGGCCTTGGCCATGCTTGCCCAAGTGGTGACTACTCAGGCTAGGCAGGCTAACCTTCCTTAGTATCCCATTTCGGCTTCTAGAGTGAGAGATTTCATCCGGATGAATCCTTCGGAGTTCTTTGGGTCTGAGGCTGACGAGGATACTGAGGAGTTCATTGATGAGCTCTCGAAGGTGTTGAATGTCATGGATATGACTTTTGAGGAGAGGGCTAAGCTAGCTGCATATCAGTTGAAGGATGTAGCACATGTGTGGTATACTCAGTGGTCTATGGAGAGGGTTATAGAGAGGGTTTGTGGTGATGTTGTTATTTGGGAATAGGTCAAGCTTGCTTTCTTGGATCATTAGGGAAGCCAAGATGATTGAGTTTATCAACCTCAAGCAGGGTAATATGCATGTAAGGGATTTTGCCCTCAAGTTCACAAAGCTCTCCAAGTATGCTCCAACACTTGTGGCTGATCCTCGTGCAAGAATGTACAAGTTCATCTCCAACGTTTCTGACTTGCTTGTTTAAGAATGTCATATAGCCATGATTGATATGGATATGGACATGTCTATACTTATGGTTTATGTCGAACAGATCAAAGGGGAGAAACTCAAGGGGAGGAGGATGCATGATCCTAAGAGGGTCCATTTTGATGGTGGGTTCTCCTACTCTCAAGGTGGTGGTTTTGGTCGTTTCCAACAAAGCCAATGTTCAGGTGTTCGGGTTTCTAATGCTAAGGTGCCTCCTACTAGGGCACTTATTGATGGTGGTCAGGGTAAATCTATGCGTACCAGGAAGCACCACACAAGCCCTTGTTGGAGAGAATTGGGCACTTGCGTCGGGTGTGGTGATAAGAGTCACAAAGTTTCCGATTTTCCCAAGAACCTTCAAAAAGGTCAAGGTCAGGTGGCTCAAGGTGGACAAGGTTATCCAAGGGTTCCTCAGGGTGTCACTTTGAGGAACAACAGGTTTTATGCTCTTCGTGTGACTTAGGAAGTTGAGTAGGCTTCGGATGTTATGACTGGTAACTTAAAAGTCTTTGATTTTGATTCTTATGTTTTGCTTTATCCAGGTGCAAACTTGTCTTTTGTGACTCCTCTATTAGCTTTTAAATTTGGTTTGACTATAGAAATTTTGAAGGAGCCTTATTCGGTTTATACTCCCATAGGGGAATATACTGTTGCACATAGAGTCTATCGTAGTTGTCCTATTTTGGTGTTGCATAAGGTATTCCCGTGTGATCTTATGGAACTTAAAATGTATGATTTTGATGTGATTCTTGGAATGGATTGGTTACATGCATCATATGCCTCTATAGAGTGTAGAACCCGGAATGTCAAGTTCCAACCACCTAGTGAGCCCGTTCTTGAATGGATAGGTAGTGACTCCGCTATTAAAGGTCGGTTTATTTCCTACCTCAAAGCTTGGAAGATGATCTCCAAGGGGTGCATATATCACATTGTGAGGGTTAAAGATGTGGAGTCTAAATTACCTACTCTTGAGTCTGTTCTGTTGGTGAATGAGTTTCCGAACATATTTCCCGAAGACTTGCCCAGTATTCCTCCTGAAAGTAAAGTTTATGTTGGCATAGATCTTTTTTTAGATACTCAACCTATCTCTATTCCTCCCGATCATATGGAAGCAACTGAGTTGAAGGAATTGAAGGATCAGTTGAAAGATTTGTGAGAGAAGGGTTTCATCAGGACAAGTATATCTCTATAGGGTGCTATGGTGTTATTTGTAAAAAAGAAATATAGATCTCTTCGGAGGTGTATCGATTATAGGCAACTGAATCATGTGACCATTAAGAATAAGTATCCATTGCCTAGGATCAATCACTTGTTTGACAAACTTCAAGGGGCTACTTACTTTCAAAGATCGACTTCCGTTTCGGCTATCATCAGTTAAAGGTTCGAGAATGTGACATTCCCAAAATGACCTTTTGAATGATGTATGGGCACTTTGAGTTTTTTGTGATGTCCTTAGGCCTTACTAATGCTTTGGCTATGTTTATGGATCTCATGAATCGTGTGTTCAAGCCTTTTCTTGATAGTTTTGTGGTATTTTTTATTGATGATATTCTAATCTATTCCCGAAGTGAATGGGAGCATATGGATCATTTGAAGTTGGTTTTACTAACCTTGATAGAGAAGAAGTTGTATGACAGATTTAGCAAGTTTGAATTTTTGTTAGGTGAGATTGCTTTTCTTAGTCATGTGGTGTGTGATGATGGTATAAAGGTGGATCCAAAGAGGACCGAGGCAGTAATGAATTGGCCTAGACTGTTGAATCCTTCAGACATTCAATCCTTCCGGCTATTATAGAAGGTTCGTTGAGGGGTTCTCATGTATTGCCTCTCCACTGACTTAATTGACTCAAAATAAGGCTAAGTTTGTATGGTCGGATGTGTGTGAGAAGAGTTTTCAAACTTTGAAGGATCGACTTATATCGGCTTTGGTTTTAACATTACCAATATGCTATTGCATATAGAGTCTATCGTGGTTGTCCTATTTTGGTATTGCATAAGGTATTCCCATGTGATCTTGTGGAACTTAAAATGTATGATTTTGATGTGATTCTTGGAATGGATTGATTGCATGCATCATATGCCTCAGTAGAGTGTAGAACTCGGAATGTCAAGTTCCAACCTCCTGGTGAGCCCGTTCTTGAATGGAAAGGTAGTGACTCCGCTATTAAAGGTCGGTTTATTTCCTACCTCAAAGCTTGGAAGATGATCTCCAAGGGGTGCATATATCACATTGTGAGGGTTAAAGATGTGGAGTCCAAATTGCCTACTCTTGAGTCTATTTCGATAGTTAATGAGTTTCCAAACATGTTTTCCAAAGACTTGCCCAGTATTCCTCCTGACAGGGAAGTATACATTGGCATAGATCTTTTTTTAGATACTCAACCTATCTCTATTCCTCCTGATCATATGGAACCAACTGAGTTGAAGGAATTGAAGGATCAGTTGAAAGATTTGTGAGAGAAGGGTTTCATCAAGCCAAGTATATCTCTATAGGGTGCTCTGGTGTTATTTGTAGAAAAGAAAGATGGATCTCTTCGGATGTGTATCGATTATAGACAACTGAATAATGTGACTATTAGGAATAAGTATCCATTGCCTAGGATCAATGACTTGTTTGACAAACTTCAAGGGTCTACTCACTTTTCGAAGATCGACCTTTGTTCCGGGTATCTTCAGTTAAAGGTTTGAGAATGTGACATTCCCAAAATGGCCTTTCGAATGAGGTATGGGAACTTTGAGTTTGTTGTGATATCCTTTGGCCTTACTCATGCTCTGACCATGTTCATGGATCTCATGAATCGTGTGTTCAAGCCTTTTCTTGATAGTTTTGTGGTATTTTTTATTGATGATATTCTAATCTATTCCCGAAGTGAATGGGAGCATATGGATCATTTGAGGTTGGTTTTGCTAACATTGAGAGAGAAGAAGTTGTATGCCAAATTTAGCAAGTTTGAATTTTGGTTAGGTGAGATTGCTTTTCTTGGTCATGCGGTGTTTGACGATGGTATAAAGGTTGATCCAAAGAGGACCAAGGCCGTAAAGAATTGGCCTAGACCGTTGAATCCTTCATACATTCGAAGCTTCCTTAGGTTAGCGGGCTATTATAGAAGGTTCGTTGAGGGGTTCTCATCTATTGGCTCTCCACTAACTTAATTGACTCAAAAGAAGGCTAAGTTTGTATGGTTGGATGAGTGTGAGAAGAGTTTTCAAACTTTCAAGGATCGACTTACATCAGTTCTGGTTTTGACTCTATCAAATGGCATGGATGGGTTCGTGGTATATTGTGATGCCTCTCAGTTTGGGTTTGGTTGTGTACTTATGCAACATGGTAAGGTGATAACTTATGCATCAAGGCAATTGAAGGTACATGAGTGTAACTACCAAACTCATATCCTTGAGTTAGAGCAGGTGGTCTTTGCTTTGATGATTTGGAGACACTATTTGTATGGGGTTCATGTAGATGTTTCACCGATCACAAGAGTTTGCAATATGTGTTCACTCAAAGAGACCTTAATTTGAGCCAAAGGAGCTGGTTGGAACTCCTAACAGATTACCACATGAGTGTTATATATCACCCCAGCAAGGCAAATGTCGTAGCCGATGCTCTTAGTAGGCTATCCATGGGAAGTGTGGCTCATGTTGAGGAAGGCAAGAGGGAGTTGGTAGGGGTTGCCCACTATTTGGCTAAATTGGATTTTAGAGTAGCCGATTCCAATGATGGTGGTATACATGTTCTAAATGGGAACAAATCCTTGGTGGTTGTTCATGTGAAGGCTAAGCAAGATCTAGATCCATCCTTGGTTGAATTGAAGAAATTTGTTGCCAAAAAAATATTGAAGTTTTCTTCCAAGGGGGAGATGGTGTACTTCGGTAATAAGATCGATTATGTGTTAAGGATGTGGATGATATTAGGAAGGTGATTATAAGTGAAACCTACAGTTCTCACTATTCTATTCACCCGGGGTCCATAAAAATGTATCGAGATTTGAAGGAAGTGTATTTGTGGCATGGTATGAAGAACGACAAAACCAAGTTTTTATTCGAATACCCAAATTGTCAACAAGTGAAGGTGGAGCATCAAAGGCCAGGTGGGTTAGCTCAAGACATTGAGATTCCTACTTGAAAGTAGGAAGACATAAATATGGACTTTTTGGTTGGGTTGCCTCAGACTCGAAAGCAATTTGATTCCATTTGGGTTATCATCGATCAGATGACTAAATTAGCTCATTTCTTACTGGTAAATCTACTTTTGGTGCGGAAGAATCTACGAAGTTATACAATTGAGAATTGGTAAGGTTGTATGGTGTGCCTAGATCTATCATATAGGATTGGGGTACCAAATTTACCTCCTACTTTTGGAAATCGTTTTAAAGGGGACTTGGTACTAAAGTCAAGTTGAGTACCACCTTTCATCCCCAAACTGATGGACAAGCCAAGAGGACAATTCAAACCTTGTAAGATATGTTGAGGGCTTGTCTGGTGGAGTTCAAAGGTAATTGGAATGACCATCCTCAGTTTGCTTATAATAATAGCTTCCATGCTAGCATTGGCATGGCATCGTTTGAGGCCTTGTATTATAGGAGGTGTAGATCTCCGATGGGATGGTTTGAGTTGGGGTAAATGGATTTGATTGTCCCAGACTTGGTAATAGAGTCTATGGAGAAAGTGAAGTTGATTAGAGAAAGTTTGAAGATGGCACAAAGTCGCCGAAAGTCCTATTCGGATGCTAGAAAGAGAGACCTTGAATTCCAAGTTGGAGATTGGGTGTTTGTGAAAGTCTTACCTATGAAGGGAGTGATGCATTTTGGAAAAAAAGGGAAGGTAAGTCCCCGGTATGTAGGGCCTTACAATGTTGTTGAATGCATTGGTAATATGGCATATAGAGTGGAGTTACCTTCAGATTTGAGCTCTATTCACCTGGGCTTCCATGTGTCCATGTTGAGAAAGATGGTTGGAGATCCCAGCGCTATTTTGCCTTTGGAAGGCATTGAGATGGAAGAGAACTTGTCTTTTGAGGAGGTCCTGATAGTGATTTTGGATAGACAAGTGAAACAACTTTGTCATAAGGTTGTGGCTTTCGCGAAGGTGCTTTGGAGGAAACCAATATGTGGAGAGTGCTACGTGGGAGGCAGAGTTGGACATGATAAAGCGGTACCCCCATCTTTTCCAATCTACTCAAGCCTAAGGTATTAGCTCCTTTCCTTCTCATTAGTCCCAATTCTTTCCTTTCTGAGTCTCATGGTATTGCATGCTTACATGTGCATTAGAATGGTTTTTATAATGTTTTGAATGAATTTATTTTGACATGAGATTTAATGGCTTTGTAATTTCCAATGATGAATTATGCATAATATCTTCTGTTTGAAAGTTGCACGTTCCCACCCAAGCTTTCCAAGCCTTGTTCTTGCACATTCGAGAACGAATGTTCCCAAGGGTGAGATGATGTAAGTACTTAGATTTCGAGATTATTTCTGTTGTTCAACCCCTTCATAGCCCCCTATGTCAAGCCAAGTTCAAAGGAATTTTCATTGGCTAAGTTCGACACAAGTACCAGTAGATGGGCCAAGTTTAAAAAAACATAACTTTTAGCATGTTTTGAACTGGGTAGCCTATGGCATTTCAAATGAAAGACCTTTGAGTTTACTTTCTAACTCACTTGGTTTTAGCTCATTTCGAGTTCGGATGAAGGATTTATGACCATTTTCGTGATACCCTCCTGTGCAGTGAAGCACCACAGGCACCAACATGGGCAGTGGTGGCTTGTATGGGTCGTGTGAAGCATGTGAGACTGCCATTTTGAGCCTAAGGCATGGAACATGACCAGAGGCACAGGTCATGAAGCTTGCCACTAGTCATAAAGAGAGGCGTGAAGGTGAGTAATGGAGGCTTGGTATGCGTGGAGGTGAGTTTGAGGCTAAGGCATGGACCACGACCAGCCACACGGGTTGTGGCTAGTGGCATGGGTCATGGCCCTTGGCGTGGAGCCTAGGCAACATTTTCCAGTACCATGTATGGTGCTAAGAGTCTCCACACGAGCTGTGGAGGCCTCTGTTGTCACAACGCGACGTCTTTTTTTCCAATTGATTTCCAACTTCAATTTTTAGACTAAGTACATTGTCGCGGGCACTCCAAGTAATCGTGGAGTGCCACACGACCTGTGGGACCTACCATGGGGCACCACTTTGCCAAATTTTTCTATCCGATCACTAATGCCGTTTATTGTAAATTTTAATTAATCTAATGACTTTTTTAGACTTCCGATGCTCTCTTAACCTTCCTAAAAGACCTAAACAATATCCCTAATGATCAAACTCATTACTCTCATCTCAACTACACTCTCAATTATCTCAAGAGCCTCCACCAAGACCCCAATCCAATTTCAAGGAAACTCAAGAACAAGTTTAGATTCCAAGACCCACTTCCAAGCTTCCATTCTTTCACAACTCAGCTTCAAGGAACTTAAAGTATAAGGTATGTGGGTTGATCCTTGACTTCCTTTTAATCAAGGAGACCCAAAATTATTTTTAAGCAATCTCACGAATTTCTAGTTTACTATAAATTCGGGGTTTTGAAGACTATGAATCCTAAAATTCTAATGATGCATGGGTAGTCTTTATTTGACGATTTTAATGTGATTTAAACTATTATATTAGGATTTTCTTTGGGGTTGGTAGAATTCAAGTATGCGTGTCCCCTTTAAGACTTTTAAATGAATGGATGATTACACTATGAAATTAAATATGGATTTAATTATGTTTTCGATTGAATTTCATATTATATTGTTGATTTTAGATTGAATCCTAGTTACCCATGTCCTTCTCTCATCGTCCATACCATATGCATTCATGTACATGGATTATTTTGATAAATTGTGGTATGGGTTAATCCCAATTATGTTCTATGATATGAGTTTTGATAAAAAGTTGGTTATGGCAATATTGTGATCACATATATTTCTTTGATTTTGGATCTTTGAGCATTTGGGGTGCTTACACCATTTTGTATATGAATGGGCTATTCGTATGCATTAGTATATAGACTATGAAATTATGTTTTGGCCTTTAAGCCTAACAATGCATTGATATGGTTTCGGAAATGATTTACGTTATTTTAAAGTATGTATGCATATATATAGATATATGTATGTATGTATGTATGTATGTATGTATGTATGTCTACGTATATTTATTCTTGTGGAATGACGAGTTTGCACCGATTGATTAGGGGCATTAGGTCTATCCCCTAGGGCATACTTCCTTTACTTGTACTAGTGATCAAGATACCTACCAATGGAATTTAGGTGCGTCTCTCCCTTTCCTTGAACAATGTGCCTAGCATAGGTTTTCGATCCAAAGAGAGAGTTGTCCCGTAAGGAGAAGAAATGATTTGATTTGTGATTTTTTAAAAATCCTATCCGAATAGGGAGTTATCCCCTAAGGAGGATTACTTCATACAAAGAGAGAATTTTCCGTAAGGTGAAGTATGGTCTACACTTGACAAGTAAATCACCTTTTTACCAATGAGGGGATTTCATCGGGATTCCAAGTAATAGCACGCTTGGTCTTACTTATGTCGATTGAGGTCACATCCCCTATAAATATACATATACATATAAATATAAATATAAATATAAATATATATACATATATATATATATATATGTATATATGACTGTATCATTTGCATTTCAGGCATCATGCCTTTTATAACATCTCATTATATTACATTCTTTGATATTCATCTCTTTCAATATTATGTGCCTTGTCATTTGACATTGATATGAAGGTTTTGGTAGGTTACATGCATTGTAACCTACATACTTAGTACATCCAAATGTACTAAAGCATACTCTTGTCTACATGATTTTACCATATAGGGACCAAGGATTCGACCATCCACCATTCGACATTTAGCTCGGATTCCAGATTTACTTGTAGTGGTGAGTCATGTCTTTCAAGGATGAACCACCATCTATCTACCTATGTTACTTACTTCTTATATATTTGAGTGTGAGCCCAGGGTATGTCCTGGCCCCAACCCATCTATGTAGTGGCATTACTGGACACCTTGTAAACCTCTTTACGCTATATGTTTTGTGTTATGGTTATGTCTATGTTATGTATTTGGTTATCTTTAACTACCAATATATGACTTGTTCTCACATTGATGGAAAGATCCTAAGTCCCGAATTTCTCTCATAGTGTGAGTCCTACGTATCTACCCCTTAGTATTGATATGTTATGTGTTATGTGAACTCATGTTGACCCTTTCCCATGATGCCCTATAGAGTGACTCCTACTTTCCCATCCCTTAGAAGTATGTCTTGATTGTTGATTATGCTTCCGAACCGATGATGCAAGTTTTGGTATCTTGTGGCTATTTTTGGGACTCTCCGGTTCCCATATGCCGTGTCACATCTATGCCCTAGGTCTGGGTCATGACAAAAAGTTAGTTAGGACTTAAAGATTTGTACAAGATAATAAGCTTTTCTTGCTTGTTCAACTAATCCTCTGTGTTTCAGCCGTTCCTATAGCATGAATTGCCTCTTGAATTTCTATTCTTTTTTCAAATTGGTTTTATATATTATTTGTGTTTACGCTTTTTTTTCCCATTGATTTATTATATATATAATATTTCTGATAGTTAACTTTTATTGTAACATAATCCCAAAATCAATCATTGTCATGTTTATATTGTACATGATTGTGGACTTCTAGATATTACTTTTATATTTCACATAATCCTTACTCACATAGTAAAGTTACAAGTGAGAAGGTGGCTCTGATGTTTATGGTGCTTCAATGGTTCAACTATTGTGCAGTTTCGATATGGGATCAGGTCCTTTTTCATGAATTGGCTAATTCCCTCAAACTTAATTGGCTAGCCACAATTATCTGTTCTTATTAAACAAGTATGGAATATTGAAATTTACAGTTTAAAGCTTATAATGTAACAATATTCATTACTTAAGCCTTTCTTATAACCTAAACCGAGAGATTAAACAGGAAATTAAAGTTGTGTTGACAAAGTGTTTTTGTTGGCATTTGCTTTATAATTGTAATAAATGTAACTATGATGCCGAGACATTATCTATGCTTTTTACTATTAATAAGTTGAAGTTACCAAGTTAGATTCCCTATGTTTTTCTTGTCGCAGCCTAATCAACATAACTGATGCTGAGACAAAGACTATGAAATTCATTAAGATTTTTTAGACATCAAAATAAAAGATAAATACTGCAGGCTTTTTACTGAGACAATTGGAATCATTTCTGACATGAAGCATTTGTAAACTTCCAATGAGATGGAAGAAGCATTAGGTCGCCCATTTTAGGTGTGTGAAATGCTGTATAAAAAACATATTTTACAGAGAAGAATTCACTGTAAGATTAATATTCATCATTGATCCTCCGAAAATATTGAATTCATTTTGAGTTTAAGTGTTAGATGACAACTATTCATCATTGATCCTCCGAAACTTGCATTCTTGGTATCTTTAGTTTCTATTTTTGTTATCTAACATATTAGTTGAAATCATATAGAAGAGCTTGTAACAAACTAGCGGGAATATCTGTACAACGCACGTACCCAAAAACTAGTATCTAGATAAACACAGAGCAGTAGAAGCAACAAAACACAGGAAAAAAATCGATGAAATAAGGAACAAGAAAAGAAACCAAGGAGTCATTAATTAAACAAAAAGAAATGCATATAACCAACCGAAGAGAACCAGCAAAAAGTAAACACAACTGCCAACAGGAGACAAGAAAGAGTAGGGATTTGACTAAGAGGGAAGGGGTTTGGAATGAAGAATCTGAAGAACTAAGAGAGGCGAGCATCAGCTTCTTTATGATTCTTTAGATGCTTATCATTGAGTTTATCAACTTTTGCTGATAATTCAGCATTTTGAGCATCTTCTGAACCTGGTCCCACCTTAAGGCTTTTTCCATCTGAGCATTGAGATGAGCAATCTCAATATCTTTCTTCACTAGCAACAGTGACATCTCTTCCATTTCATGGCGCAATTGCTCCTGATTATCGAGCAATTCAAACACTTGAGACTTATGCTTCTTGTCTTGCCTATCCTCAACACATTCACACTCAATTAGGGTATGAAGGGACATAGCCTGCTTGATGGTCCCCTTCACCCCAGCCCCTAACTGAATTTCCTTGTAGTCAAATACCCTATTTAGAAGATAACAATTGGCTAAACCATGCTTCCCACCCTTTGTAGTCATGATTGTCATGACCCAAGCCTAGGGCCTAGACGTGACACGGCGAATGGGAATCCAAAGGGATCCAACCAAGTCTCTTAGCATATCAATCATACATCCTTGGTCGCGGATGCAAAGCAATCAATATCAAGAGAAAATAAATAAGGATAAAGAGACTAAAGGAAGTCTTTAATAGCATAAACCATAGAAGAGTCAAAGCTCAAGCACAATTACGTAATTTGTCCAACAACACCTCTAAACATAGAATGGTCAGGGTCCAAGACACTTTCTGGGCTCACCTTCATAGTATCAAGAGTTCAACATAAAGAGATAACATAAGCAATAGTGGCATAGCTAGTGTCCCCGAACTTGAGGACTTACCAAATCTTAACTTCAAGATGTCCAAAACTAACCACATGGAGGATAATCATGTGGAGCTCCGATTCCTATATGGTAACATCATGTAGGCATAGATTATGCATTAGTACGTTTGAATGTACTAAGTATGTAGGATGTATTGCAACAAGGGATAGGTAGCATAATCAAAATGTGTAAGCATAAGCAAGAGATAGTGTGATATCAATTTGACATGCCTGATCAATGTTTGAAATAAAACATGCTTAGTCATAACCAAAGAACGTAAACCCAATGTGCATAGAATATAAGTAAGTTCGAACCTTATAGAACATGCTTTATATGGACCATATAACCACCCACTCGCCTTACGGTATATCCTTTTCGGAGAGTGTTACCAATGCCCCTACCTTATGACAAAGTCTTTTCTGTAGGTAGTATAAAGCGTCCCCTACTTTATGATATAATCTTTTAGGTAGGAGTTGCAAATTATTCTACCTTATGATATAATATTTTTGGTAGGAATCATGAATTGTACCTTACGGCATGACCTTTTCGGTAGGTGTTATAGGATGTCCTCACCTTACGATATAATCTTTTTGGTAGGAACCGTGAGTCATTCTACCTTATAGCATAGCTTATTCGGTAGATGTTATAGAATATCCATTCCTTATGATATAATCTTTTCGATAGGAGTCATGAAAATAGTTCATCAAACCATCACATTGAAGTATCAAAAGAACTTCTCTTTTTCCCAAGAACACAATAAGCATGGGAGCCCAACAATTCATTTACAATATCATAAGTACCTTTCGTGAATTTAATACCTAAATATATTCCTTTCATAATCATAAAGTTACTTAACTCATAATCTATGCAATAGACCCTCAATCACCCAAGAACCCTTGACTGGACATTTTATCAAACACTTGGCGGGTGTGTAATGCTAGTTCAAAATCATGCAATTCAAGAGTGAAATCATGTGAGAAAACTTAATATAAATCAACCCACCAACACTTGGTAACACCCTCATGCAAGATACATTGAAAACTCTCATCAAATCTCATCATAGATCATAGATTCGTATCTCAAAACATGCTTAAACGATCAACATTTTATAAAATCCCAACATAGTTTATAATCAAATTTCATAATAGAAGATACCCATAAATAAACTAACTTGAAAACATGCAATTTACATAAAAATAAATATTGCACATAATGAGTAAAAGGATCCAATGGTTGAAACCCATATACCTTACACTTTGAATTTCTTGAAATTGGGTAGAGAAACACATGAAGCTTGGAAGGGGGTCTTGGAATCCAAAGCTTGCTCTTGAGTTCCCTTGAACTTCTATTGGGGTTTTGATGGATGCTCTCGAGAGAGTTTGAGAGTGTATTCAAGTTGAGATAATGACTTTGATCCTTCTGAATAGGGCTTAGGTCTTTTGGGGAGGTTAAGATAGCATTGAAAATCTGAAAAGGTCATTATAATAGATTAAATTCACAAAAATGCCATTAGTGAAACAGAGCATAAAAATTGACAAAAGGTCACCCTCCACATGGTCCATTTACTAGTCTGTCAAACCATACTTATTAAATTTCATGAAAGTTATGAGACGGTAATTTTATACTTAAAAATATTTCGCTCCAGAAGCGTCATGGACCATTCCATACCTCACGGTCTGTGTGCCTAGTCATGGCACTTGACTCAGCCAAAATATGGCCATTTAAAGCCTAGGCCAGTCTCAAGGTCGTGAGATGTCACACGGCCTGTTTACTGATCCGTGTGCCAATACTACATGGAGGGGCTCTATGAAAATGTGTATAACTCCTTCATCTGAACTCGGGATAAGGTGAAACCAAGTGCATTGGAAAGCTAACTCAAAGATATTTTCATTTGGTATGTCATAGGTCATCTAGTTCTTTGTGTGCTAAAAGTTATGCTCATTTAAAATTGACCTTTGCATAAACCAACACCCAAAACTCAATTCATAGAGAATTCTTGAACTCGTCTAAGTACTAGAAGTATCCCACGACCCTAATACACTCCCCACCTAAACAAATGAGTCTTGAAACATGGATATATTATAGCATAAAGGTACAGGGTGTCCTAATGATCTTCCTCACATGTTCTAGCATGATTGTTAGCAAGCTGATCTCCTCCATTTTACTTAAACAGTCCATTAAAAACAAATCAGATGCAGTTGCAACTATTCATTTTTCTAACCTAGGCAGCAACACCTTGTTCATGAATTCAAAATAAAGCTTGAAAGTCCCCTTCATGAACTTCTTAGGTACTCCATAATTTTTCAACTTCTAAACCTTGCCAATCTTAGAAATAAAACCTGATGAGGGAGTTGTCACACCCCGAGAGGATACCCTTGGTGTGGAAGATACTCAGAGATTATTGCTAGACCCTAAGCGAACCACTCGACCTCATGAGATTCATTCAATCATAACTAATAGTGGAAAACGTCATTAGAGAAGAATACTCAAATAAAATGAATGGCAACTGATAATAAATGGGCCAAAGGTCAAACAAGCTATCATCATCTAAGTAAGATTAGGGTCACGACCCAAGCCTAGGGCCTAGATGTGACAAGACAAAAAGGAACCCGAGGGGACCCTAAATAAGCCTCTTAGCATCTTATGTAAGCATCCTTGGTTGCAGAAACAACATAAGCATCATTCAAGTAGCATAAACAAAAGGGAAGTGGGACTAAGGGAAGTCTTTCGTAGTAATTTAGACATAAGAAGAGTCAAGCTCAAATGTAGACAATCATATTATCTAGCAACACCTCTACTAGTGAATATGGTCGGGGCCAAGACACTACTCAGGCTCATTCTCAAGTAATAAGTATCCAAAAGGTTATACAAGTCTAAACAAAGCATGAAAGGAAAAATAGATAATGTCCTCAGTGTTGAGGACTCACCAAAAGCTTTCTTCAAATGGACCGAACTAGCCACATGGAGGAGGATGATCAATAGGAGCCCCGGTCCTTATATGGTGATATCATGTAGGCATAGAGTATGCATTAGTACTTGGAATGTACAAAGTAGGTGGGGTGCGATGCAACAAAGAGCATAAGCATAATAATCAAGATGCATAATCATAAGCAATGGATATAATCTCAATATGGCATGTATGATAAATGCTTGTAATAAAACATGCATATAAATATTCAACTTGCATATAATAACATACATATATGGGAGAAGACGTTAACCGACATATAAGACCAAGTGAGCTACTACTTGGAATACTGATGCATGACATCCCACCGAAAAAGGTGGGGTCTACTTGCCAGGGTAAACCATACTTAACCCCACTTTATGGGTAACTTGACCTAGATGGATCCACGAGTAAGACCTTTTAGGGAAATAAATAGTCCTATGGTTGCACATAGTTTAGAGACCAAGACTTTATAAAATGACCCCTTGAGTCGAGCCCCCACATTAAGCCTCAATCGATGCTAAGTCTAATCCCATGGAATACTTGAGATAATCATAGGTTTAATCATAACATGAATAACTTGCAAAAGACGTGATAACATGGCATTAGTATCTCATTCACATACTTGACCCTACATAGGCATATACCTTATACTAGAATTTAGAAAATATTACATGGACTTGTCCCCTTCTAGTAGTTATTGCATTTCATATGAGGGTAGAAACTTGTAACATGCTTGACCCCTACTATTGAGCTTAGCTTGAAGATGAGGGTAAAATAGTAATCATGTATAACCCTTCAAATAGACATAATTTGCTCACAAGAGTGTAGAATTATAGAATAAGGCTCAACTTGTCACTTGTAAATCATAGAAATCTTTCGTGAGTTTAATACATTCTTGGGAGCCAATAACAATTATGAAAACTCTTGACTTGCAAATTATGCAATAGTTCACCATCACCTTAAGAATCCTTTCATATAGTTTTGTAAAAAATGGTAGGTATATGAACACATGCTCAATTAGAGAGTATAAGACATGAAAGAGTGAGATTAAATTATTTTAAAGTCATACAATTAAACCTACGAACATAGCAGTTAAACCCCTATTTTTGGGTCTCATGAAATCCATCAAAGGTTCACAATGTGGCATTGTTTCCATAGTACATACCATGGACATCTTTAATAGCTTCAAATCAACTCATGGAATAAGCGTTCAATAGAAATTCATACATGATAACTTAATATTTGATAAAATCAATCATCACCCATGCTCATAATGCATAATATAAGACACCCATTAAGAATACAACTTGAAATCATGAAATTTTTCATAAAAGTGAGGATTAGGATAAATGGGTAAAAGGACCCATGGATGAAGACCCACATACCTAAAAATTAGAATTTCTTGAAGTAACTTAAAGAAGACTTGAAGTTTGAGTTGGGTCCTTGGAATCCAAAGTGTGCTCTTGAGATTCTTGGAATTGAATGGAGGATTGCTTAATGATTTAGGAGGGTTTTGAGAGTGTTTCTTCAGAATTTGAAGGTGCAAAATGGTTAAGTATAGAGGTATTCACAATTAAATGGGAATTGGGTTATTAACCAAATACCCTTTGGTTATATCATTTTAAGGTTCAACTCTTGACTCATAAGGACTCAATAATGCATCGCTCAATCTCATAGCATCTAGGAGAACAAATGTAGAATTAATGCATTTACGGATTCCATATACACTTTAGGCTCAAATTATGCTCATGCAAGTAAAATACATGAAAATAATAAGAAATCATGCTGGGGTTCATTTAATAAGGTACAATTATTTAATTCAAGTAATTAAATCATAAAAACTATAATCCATGCAAAATTATGTAAGAATACATTAGGTTGTTAAAACAGCTTTCAAGAAAAATCCATGGAAGATTCAATTTACTTATATCAATATTAATTCGTGTAATAGAACACATGGAAGAACAAAATTCATGTTTTGGTTAGTCTTACATACCTAGAAGTTTTGAACCTTGAAGTATCTTAGAAGAAGACTCAAGTTTGTCTTCAATCCCTAGCCCTTTTTCTCTTTTGAAACCTTGCTTCTACATTTTGAGAGAGTTTTTAAGCATAAAATAATAAATCTAACATGTTTAGAGCTTTATTTAGGTTTAAAAATGCCAAACCTAGGCTTAGAAAGGGTGTGAAAGACCAAATTAACCTTTCTTAAGAAGCTATCAAGAGTCGTCTACGCGCCCATTTATGGTCTGTAGAAAGTTCCATGGCCCATAGGGACCCTTTGTAAAGTTTTGGTCCAATTTTGGAGTTTTTGGTTCATTTTACAAGCGCATTTTATGACTCGTAAAAGGTTATATTACCTATAGATGGGTTCGTAAATTCTGGGGTCAAACTTGAAGTTTTAGGACTTCTCTCCACAATTTAGCAGACGAGTCATAATTCATTTGATGGCCCATAAAGGGGTTTCGTTGAACAACTCTACACTTGACAGTCTCTAGTAAAACGACCATTTGACTTCAAAATCCAAATGAGGTGAAACCAATTGAATTGAAAGTTAATTCAAAGGGCTTTCATTTGGTAGTTCATAGGACACCTATTCTTTGTGTGCTAAGGGTTAGGATCATTTAAAGTTGACCCTTGCATAATCCAATACTATAAACTCAATTTATAAGAAGGTTTTGAACTCGACTAAGTACTTGAGGTATCTTATGACCCTAATACAATTTTCACATATAAGAATAAGGCTTGCAACATAGGTATATGCAAGGATAGAGTTATGGGGTGTCATAATATCTCCCCCTAGTATCATTCATCCTCGAATGATGAGTAACTAGGAGACCCATCCAAAAGGAACTCAAATATTAAGATACTAAAACACTCATACTTCATAAGCCAACCTCACTTATATTTGGAATTGAAAGGATACCTCTAACATCATAATTAGGCGCGAATACAATTAAAGACATGCATACTCAAATACTCATACACTCTAGAAGAAGATCAACTCAATAATGGAAAAGTAACTCAGAGAGTAAAAACGAATTATTACCATCATTTTCATCATTAGAAGGCATGAATAGGTGAGGGTATCTGGCCTTCATGTCCTCTTTAGCTTCCCATGTAGCCTCTTCAATGGATTGACTTATCCATAACTCCTTTGCGAATGCAATCTCTTTGGTTCTCAACTTACAAACCTAACGATCAAGGATTTGGACTGGGATCTCTTCATAACTCAAATTATCCTTCAGTCAAATGCTTTCAACTAGCATAACCAAGAATGTATCTCCGAAAGACTTCTTAACCATAGAAATATAGAAGACTAGATGGATGGCCGCTAACTCTAATGGTAGCTCTAACTCATAAGACACATTACCCACTCTCTTTATGAGCTGATAAGGGTCAATGTACCTCAGACTTAACTTTCCTTTCTTTTCAAATCTCATCACCCCCTTCATGGGTGATACTTTCAAATACACCAATTATTGACCTCAAGCTACAAGTCTCTCCTCCTAACATCAGTGTAGGATTTCTGGCGACTCTGAGTTGTTCTTAATCTCTCTTGGATGATTTTTACATTCTTCATAGCTTGGTGAACTAGGTCTGTCCCAATCAATCCAGCTCACCTACCTCGAACCATCCAATCGGTGATCTATATCTCATCTATTAGAGGGCCTCATAAGGAGCCATTTGGATGCTCGAATAAAAAGTGTTGTTGTAGGAAAACTCGATAAGAGGTAAGTACTCATCCCAATTACCTTTGAAGTCAATGACGTAAGCTAGAGGTGAATTGAAAGTTAACCTCTAAGGTTTGTATCGTCCGCTCTACCTGACCATCAGTCTGAGGGAGGAAAGCAGTACTAAGGTTCACCTTAGAACCTAGGCCTTTCTTAAAGGACTTCCAGAATTGAGTAGTGAATCGAGCCCCTCTATTTGATAAGATAGGAAAAGGAACTCTATGCAATCTTATGTATAATCGGGCATAATCCTCTGCAGTGTCTATCATTGTTACCGCTAATAAGTGTGCAGATTTTGTCATTCGATCAACTATCACCCAAATTGTTGTTTGAGGGACCTTGATAAGCCTATGACAAATCCATGTCAATTGCCTCCCATTTCCACTCTGAAATCTCAAAATTTTGAGCTACTCCACATAACAATTGGTGTTCAACTTTAACTGGTTGGCAATTCAGGCACTTAGAAATAAACTCAGCAATGTGTTTCTTCATTCCACTCCACTAGTAGACTTCTATCAAGTCATGGTACATCTTGGTAGACCTTGGATAGATGGAATATCTAGAACTATAGGCCTCTATCATGATCCTTCGTTGGACACCATCAATATCTTGAACACACAATCTGCTTTGATACCTCAATACTCCATCTACCCCTTTGGCAAAAGTCATCACTTTCTGTTTTTGCACATTTGCCTTAAACTATAATAAAACAGGATATTGATCGTTTTTCTCCTTCACCTCTATTACTAGAGATGATGCAAACCCATTATGCACAAGAACTCCTCCTTCACCAAATTCATCTAGTTGAACTCCCAATCATGGTAATAGTGAACCTCTTTGGCCAACTCTTTTTTCTCTTCTTCCACATGGACGGTGCTCCCTATAGATAACCTACCAAGAGCATCAATAACCATATTAGCTTTACCTAGATGGTTGAGGATACATATGTTGTAGTCTTTGAGTAACTCAAGCCATCTCCTCTGCCTCAAGTTAAGGTCTTTCTGGGTGAAGAAGTATTCCAAGCTCTTATAGTCTGTGAATGCATCCACATGCTCTCCATATAAGTAGTGGCACCAGATTTTAAGTACAAACACAGCTGCAACCAATTTTAAGTCATGAGTTGGATATCTTCTCTCATGGCTCTTAAGTTGCCTAGAAGTATAGGCTATGACCTTACATCTCTGCATCAGAACACATCCCATTCTCACCCTAGACGCATCACAATAGATCATAAAATCATCAATCCCTTCAGGTAGAGTCAACATTGGAGCAGCCGTTAATCTAGTTTTTAACTCTTGAAAACTCTTCTCACACTCATTAGACCACTGAAACTTAGCGTTCTTTTGAGTTAGCTTAGCCAATGGTGAGGATAAAGAAGAGAATCCCTCAATAGATCTGCGGTAGTAACCAGCTAAACCTAGGAAACTCCTTATGTCAGTTGGAGAGGTGGGTCTAGGCCAGTTATTAACTACCTTAACCTTTTGCATATCCACTCGAATACCATCACCTGAGACAACATGATCTAAAAATAATATCGACTTAAGCCAAAACTCAAATTTTGAAAATTGGGCATAGAATTCCTTATTTTTGAGGTATAAAGAACAATTCTGAGATGAATCAGATGCTCTTCCTTATCTCAGGAGTACACAAAAATTTCTTCGATAAACACAAATCATGAACAAATCAAGGTGCAGTCTAAACACTCTTTTCATCAAGTCCATTAAAGCGGTAAGAGCATTTGTCAATCCAAAGGACATTACTAGAAGCTTAAAGTGACCATATTGGGTTTGAAAAAACATGTTTGGAATGTCACATTCTCTCACTTTCAACTGGTGATAGCTTGATTTGAGGTCTATCTTATAGAAAATAGTGGCACCATGAAGGTGGTCAAACAATTCATCAATCCTTGAAAGGTGATATTTCTTTTTTATGGTTACCTTATTCAACTAGCAATAATCTATACACATCCTTAGTGAACCATCTTTCTTTCATAAAAATAAGACAAGAACACCCCATGGTGAGACAATCAGCCTAATAAATCCCTTATCCAAGAGATCGTTCAACTATTCTTTCAGTTTTATCAATTCTGTGAGAGCCATCCTACATGGCGAAATATAAATTGGCTGAGTATCGGGGTGAACGTCGATTCCAAATTCAATTTCCCTATCAATAGGGACTCCAGGCAAATCATCAGAAAACACATTAGGAAACTCATTGACAACTGGAACTGACTCCAAAGGTGGAGACTCTACATCATCAGCCTTAACTCGTACGATATGATAGATACATCCTTTTGAGATTATCTTTCTAGCCTTAAGGTAGGAAATAAACTTACCCTTAGGTACCATAGAATTGTCCTTCCACTCTATGACTTGCTCACTTAGAAATTGGAATTTGACATTTCAGGTTCTATAATCGCTAGAGGCAAAATAGACTTGAAGCCATCCATCCCAAGAATCACATAAAAGTCAACCATCTCTAACTCAACTAAGTCTACCAAAGTTTCTTTCTGATAGATAAACACCATGCAATCTCTATATATCCTTTCAGGTAGAATGGACTCACTAATAGGAGTTAAAATACTAAAGGGCTCAAGAAGACATTCAGGAAAGATCTCAAACTTACTTGCCACAAATGGAGTTACAAATGATAATGTAACACCTGGGTTAATAAAAACATACATATCATATGAAAATAGTCGAAGCATACTAGTGACAACATCTCGTACAACTCTTTGATCTTGTCAATTTCCCATTGCATACAAAGAATTTGTACCCCCGCCCATATTGGTTGTGGCGCCACTCTGTGGTGCTGCTGAAGACTAAGATTGACTACCTTTATTACCCCTATTCCTCATTAGGCACTCATTCTAGAAGTGACCAGTTTATCTGCACCTATAACAAGTATTTCTACCCTTACGACACTCACCTGAATGGAGTTTACCATACTTGCCACATGGTGGTTTCCCCCTCGAACCTTTGGTGACACTAGCTTGGGTTTGAGAACCCTAAGCTTTAAAATTTTTCTAGCCCTGAGATTTTTGTTTATACTTGTTACTCGGAGTTGGTGCACTTGTTGAGGATGATGTATAATTCAAAGACCTCTTATGAAAATAGGGCTTGTCCCACTTACATTGCTTCTGCTAGGTAGGCTCATGCCCTGTTGACTTATCCTTTTTGCTCATGTGCTCCTCCCTATCCCTCTTATTATCTTTCTCAAGTTATTTCATATAGATCATAAGCCTAGAGATGCCCATGTCTAGAATCAACAATGTCGCTTTGCACTACTTTTTCACATGTTGCCTAAGACGGATATGAACTTCCTCATCTTAGACCTCACATCAGGGACCATTACTGGAGCATACTTGGATAGCTGTATGAATTTGAGTCTATATTCTTTGATAGTAATCCCTTCCGGCTTCAAGTTAACAAACTTCTTAACCTTCGCTTACCTCAAGTCTCATGGAAAGAAGTGACCAAGAAAGGCACCCTCAAAGTCATCCCAAATGGTAGGGTCAACATCCTCACCTCAGCTTTCTTCTTATTGATTGTACTAGACATTTGCCATATCCATGAGTTGATAGGAAACAAGTTTAACTCCCTCTGTCTCAGTCATATGCATAGCTTTTATCACTTTCCGCATCTCCTAAATAAAGTTTTGGGGTCTTCCTTAACCTTGGGATGATTTTAGGCGCGAGCCCAATCATCTTTTTGGTATATTGATAGTTCCACGAAAAAGCGAATAATACATGGTATCGGTACTAGTGATGTACGTGCCCTGTGAAGACTAGCAGATTCATCCTCAAAAAATCTCTAAGTCTAGTCACTGTAGTTGGCTCTAAGGAGTTAGAGCTAGGAGTCTATGAGCTTCTATTCCCATTCTAAGCAGCTACTAGCTGGGTGAGCATGGTGATAGCTCCTCTGATATCTGCCTTTATGGCCGAAGTAGGTGTGGTAGTGGGTGCCTAGGGTGCCTTAGTGGCTCGATCAGGTAGACCTCTACCCCCTGTCTCCATCTGAGGAGCCACCTCTGAAGTGGGATTTTCAGCATTACTATCTAAAGCATTTCTCTAGATCATAGTATGTTTTGGAGACATGATCTGCAAGCTCGTAATGCATAAGTTAGAAAATATCTTTGTAGAGTTTTTAACACTATTGTCCTAATGTCCTATAGCCTCCTACTTATAAAGTATGGTGCACAATAGAAAATAGCTTTGCAGAATACAAGGAAGTGAAATAATTCCCAATGTCCTATAGCCTCCTCCTTATAAAGTATGGTGCATAATATAGCTATAAAAAAGACTCTACTAGACCGGCTTTATAGACTCCATTGGACTCTTGAACCTTTCTCTGATGCAAAGTTCGTCATGCCCCGAGAGGCTAACCTTGGCGTGGCCAGCACTCAAACACTATTGCTAGCCCCTAATCGAACCACTCGGTCTCATCACATTCATTCAATCATAAGTAACAGTGGAAAACATCAATGGAGCAAAATACTTAAAGAAAATAAATGACAACTGATAATAAAAGGGCCAAAGGCCAAATAAGCTATCCATCATCTAAGTAAGACTAGTATGAAAGAAACTAGTCAATAATAACATACAAACACAACTCAACTGTCTAGTCTATGAAGCCTCTAAAACATCTAAATAATAGTGCCAATGACAGACCCATGGCTACCCTCTCAATAGAATGAAATAAATCTAAACTCAAAGCTAGAAAAGAAACATAATGTTATTCGAGAATAGGGGAGGTCTCACCAATCAATTGAAGGCAAATAAGTCCTCAACGGGGCACATGTTGATGACCGCTAGTACCTGTCTCTACAACATGAAAAGATGCAGGAATAAATGGATGTCAGCATGTAGAATGTACGAGCATATAAAATGGAAGAAAAAAACATATAAAGGAAAAATAATAGCAACTCATATAAATCAACTCAAGAAGTTGAAAACTTGATCATCATTACAAGTATCTATATTAAAAAAAATGCAATTTAGACAATGACTACTCATCCATCATCTATGTGTCATCCACTCAGAGCACTATCAAGGCCTAATTAGGAGTTTCACTAATCGACAATCATTACCTATGAGCTGGTGATGATATAATAAATTAATGTCATTACCACATCCATCTAATAGCCTTCTAGGTGTAGAAGACATCCCATTAGTGAATCCAAAATCTGTAACATCAAGTCTTTATTTTGGGATAATAGGAAGCATCTGGCTTTATGATTCAATTGTCTCTTATACCGCCTATGTAGTTATTGAGTTCGACTTGGACTTACTCTTACTCAATTTGGTGCTCAATACTCCTCCAAGACTCAATAATCTCATAACACTTCAGCACTATGTTTAACCTATTCATCTGGTCTCATTGGACGTTCATTAATTCAACTTATCATATCAACTATCAACCCTTTGGTTATATCATTTTAAGGTTCAACTCTTGACTCATAAGGACTCAATCATGCATTGCTCAATCTCATAGCATCTAGGAGAACAAGTGTAGAATTAATGCGTTTAGGGATTCCATATACTCTTTAGGCTCAAAATATGCTCATGCATGCTCATATAAGTAAAATACGTGAAAATAACAAGAAATCATGATAGGGTTCATGTAATAAGATAAAATCATCTAATTCAAGTAATAAAATCATAAAAACTGTAGTTCATGCAGAATTATATAGGAATATATTAGGATTTAAGAACAACTTTCAAGAAATATCCGTGGGAGACTCAATTTACTCACATCACCATTAATCCAGGTTATGGAGCACATGGAAGAACATACTCCATGTTTTAGTTAGCCTTACATACCTGGAAGTTTTGATCTTTGAAGTATCTTGGAAGAATTCTCAATTTTGTCTTCAATCCCTAGCCTTTTTCTTTTTTAAAACCTTGCTTCTTCATTTGAGAAAGTGTTTAAGGGTAAAATAATAAATTTGACATATTTAGGGGTTTATTTATGTGTAAAAATATGAATCATAGGCTTAGAAAGGTTGGGAAAACACCAAAATAACGTTTTTAAAAAGCTATCAAAAGTTGTTTATGGGCCTATATTTGGCTCATAGAATGTTCCACGGTCCGTAGGGACTCTTTTGTAATGTTTTGGCCTAATCTTGGAGTTTCTAGTTTATTTAATGAGACCATTTTACGACCCGTGGAAGGTTCTATGACTCGTAGATGGGTTCATAAAGTCAGGGGCCAAAAATTAAAGTTTCAAGACTTTTTTCCACGATTTAGCAGATGAGTCGTAAAGGGGTTTTGTAGAAAAACTCTGGTAAAATGACTATAACATTTGACTCTATACTCCAAATGAGATGAAACCAGTTGCATTGGAAAGATAATTTAAAGGAATTTTATTTGGCAGGTGATAGGACACCTAATTCTTTGTGTGTTAACAGTTATGATCATTTAAAGTTGATCCTTTCATAATCCAATACTAGAAACTCAATTTATAGGAAGGTTTTGAACTCGACTAAGTACTAGAGGTCTCTTATGACCCTAATACACTTCTCACATATAAACATGAGGAATGAAACATAGGTATATGTGAGAATAGAGTTATAGGGTGTCACAAGTGTCATGTTGATGACTGACCTGATTCCTTCTGTCCCAACATTCAGAATACTCTCTAACACTTTTTCATTCATAAATATTCTTTTATATTGCACAACTGAATCTACACATCTTCCTTCTCATGTAAATCGGGAACTGGCCATTGGAACAGGTGGGACCAATAACTACATTGTAATGGCATCAACCAGTACCTGGTCTTCCAGCAAACTTAGGATAACACACTAGACCACTTAAAACCTTTTTTGTCGCGACCCAACCCAGGGACAGTGATTAGTGCCGATTGGGCACCCAAACAAACACTAAACCAGATTCCCAACTATAATAGCTAAGGAATTTATCAAAATTTTGGTAGAGTTTCCTCTATTTTACTGACTAACCAAACCTGTAAATAGCAACCCTAGCATATAGCAAATATTTATGCGCATATATATGCAGGACGACAAGGTCACCGCTACGGTAAAACTGCCCAACAAAAGTATCATAAATACATACTCATACTACATGCAATATCCCACACCCACATGTATGTACAGATATCTACACATACGAACTAACTCATAGGATTGGACAGGGCCCCGTCATACCCTCGAATATACATAAATGCAAAATACAGAAAATAAGTGTACATAATATATACCAAAAATCTGCTCCTGAGGCAAAGGAAGCAATTCAATATTATACAGAAATCCTAAGAAGGTGGCTCTCTAGCTTGCACGTCAGTACCTACGGGCATACAATGCAGCCCTCGAAGGAAGGGGGTCAGTATGAAATATGTATCGAATACGTAAAGCAAAAAGTACGAAATATAAATGAGAGTAATAATTCCAATAAAAATATATGAGTCAAACCTGCATGCAAACATCAAAATAATTCTTTATTTAAAATATCAAAGTAATGAATATAGTATAGGAACTATGGCGACCTCCAAACTTGCGCCATACCACAGCATAACACCAGAAATTTCAAATCCCTAAAATCTCCAACATAAGTCCCAACTGTAGCATAAGTTACCCGAGGTGAACAGCGGCCTAGCACTCACGTCATAAGATAGGTGAGCTGAGGCGAACAGTGGCTAAGCACTCACGTATTGTAATGCATAGAGGTCATCATGCCCGATAAGTGAGCCGAGGCAAACAGCGGCCAAGCACTCATGTGAGTCGGGGCGAACGAGGCCCAGCACCCACACGTCATGATGCCAACATATCCCAAGCCCAACTCCTTATGTCTCCAAACTAAGCAAATCCAGCCCATGGGCAAACCGACCCGCCTTATCCAACCTACTTCGGAATATATATATATACATATATATATATAGTTATACATAAGGACGATAATAATTGGCCCAAAAACCGGGGAACGAGACTATAATAGCACGAATAGAGTAGTGAGAATCACATGCGTAAAAAAAAACTAGTTCCATAACCTTAGTGATATCCAAAAAATTCATTTTTGAACTCAAGAAGCTATTCATTTATGAATATTGTCAAAGTTACTCAAATTTACACATAAAGGTGATTTCAAAGGAACTTACTTAACTCCCATTACACACATTACTAGAATAGGCTTCTTGAGTAGGGCAATTTTGCTCGTGCTTCTTGAGCTGCCGGGAAGCATAGGCTATCACTTTGCCATGCTGAATTACTACCCACCCTAAACCCACACGTGAAGTATCACAATAAACCGCGTACCCGTTAGGACCTCTAGGCAATGTCAGAACTAGAGCTGTAGTCAATATTTTTCTTCAATAGCTGAAAGCTACGCTCACAGGCATCGAACATTGGAACTTCTCCCCTTTATGCATTAGCTTTGTCAAAGGCACTGCAATTGAAGGAAATTTGTCTACAAATCTCCTATAATAACCAGCTAGCCCCACAAAGCTACGTACCTCCATCAGTGTTGCAATATTACCAAACCATTCCAGAACTGGTTCTCCTGGAAACTGAAATTGAACTAAATTTTTTGACAATCAACCTTAGCGTAGCAAGAAGCTAGCCAATCTATGCCCATATTACATCAAAATCCATCATATCTAGCTCTATCAAATCAGCCAGAGTACAGCGGTCAAGAACAGATACCGGGCAATTTCT